>JAODAL010002440.1:0-196171 GCA_025379985.1 Phyllomedusa bahiana | reverse complement strand
GCTTGGAGGAAATACAATTAAACCAGGATCGGGAACGGGAAAAGAAATGTATGAAACCCCATTAAATGCACCAGCAAATTTTGGGGAGTGTGCTCTGGGGAAATAATACGGGAAAGAAACTCAGGACAGTACAGGATAAGAAATGTTTGTACAGTAACTGAAACCGCAGAATAGTGGAGGTGCAGCTCGGGGGTTAATACGGGATGAAAACCTCAAAACATTTCCCGGGAAAGGGAAATGAAATGTAAAACAGTGACTGCACCCAGCAGAATGGGTGAGGGGCAGTTTGGAGTTTAAAAAAAGGAAAGTAACTCGGGGTTTTCATTTACAGGATAAGAAATTTGTATGTACACAGTAAATTGAAACCAGCAGAAAAATGGGGTTCAGCTCGTAGTATAATAAAAGGATGTAATCAGCATCAGTACAGGATAAGTAATTTTATGTACAGTGACTCCCAACCAGCAAAATAGTGATTTCAGCTCTGTATTTTTTAATACAGGATGTAATCACACATTACGGGTTTAAGTAATGTAATGTAATGTGACTCCCAACCAGCAGAAAAAGGGAGTGCAGCCCTGGGGTTTAATTACAGGATGAAACTCAGGATCAGTACAGGATAAGTAATATATGAAAAGCGGGGGAAGCACCAGCAGAATAATGAGTGCAGTCGGAAAGAAAAAATTACAGGATGTCCCCCTCAGGATCCTTTTAAAGGGGAAATTTTAATGTTTTTACATATTTTTTTTTTTTTTGGAAATGAAAGAAAACCTAGTTTTGGGCCCACAGAAGTTCCCACAGTTTTGATCACCCCCACATTTTTAAAAGGGATGTTCTAAAGGGGCTTTAATAAATTACCTTTTCCAGGAAAAAATTTGTGGGGAACAAATCTTGCACTATTGTATATGGTGTAACTATTACTAAAATTAAAAATTTTGAAAAAATCATGAACGATTTTGATGTTGGTTGATTCCTCAGTTACTCTACAGATTCTGCAGCTCCTCAGAAACTGTCATTGATGGCGAGCTTTTTATGTTTAGGCCCGCACACACGGTTTTTGGTTGGGTTTTTCAGGGGGGTTTAGTATCTTGAATCCGCCGAAACTCTGACCTTTCCCCCCAGTGCTGTGAAAACCCTCAATGGGAAAAATCCTTTGCTGTGGGCAACACAGCACAGTTTAAAATTCGGAGTGTTTCCTAAACTGCTGGCCGTTCAGTGGAATATAGAACACATACAGTTGAAACCAGAAGTTTCCCTCCACTCTATAAAAAGCCCCATCTACAGGTTTTTCTCTCTTTCTGACAGGAAATCAGAATAAACCTTCCCCGTTTTAGGTCAATTAGGAACCAAAATTATTTCTATTTGCCAAATGCCAGAATAATGAGAGAGAGAATTTTTTAAGGCATTTTTATTACTTTCTGCAAAGTCAAAAGTTTCCATACACTGCGATTACGCCGCTTTTAAACAATTTGGGACCGCCCATATGATGAGGTCATGGCTTTGGAAGCTTCTGATAGGTTTATTGGCAACATCTGAGTTAATTAGAGACACAGCTGTGGATGTATTTTTTAATGCAAACCAGATACACACTGCTTCTGTATGTAACATCATGGGAAAGTCTGAAGAAATCAGCCACGATATCAGGAAGAGAATTGTGGACTTGCACTAGTCTGGATCATCCTTGGGTGCAATTTCTGGATTCCTGAAGGTGTCTCGTTCATCTGTACAAACAATAAACACAAGTAAAAACAAGATGGGAATGTCCAGCCATCATACCGCTCAGGAAGCATGCAGATTCTGTGTATCAGAGATGAACATGCTTTTGTCTGACATGTGCATATCAACCCAAGAACAAAAGCAAAAGACCTTGTGAAGATGCTGGCGGATGCTGGTAAGATTGTGTCATTATCCACAGTGAAACGAATACTGTATCAACATGCTCTGAAAGATCACTCTGCCAGGAAGAAATGTAGAAAAACTAGAATAATGTTTGCAAATGCGCAGGAACAAAGACCTACACATCCTGTGGTCTGATGAAAGTAAAATTTAACTGTTTGGCTATAATGACCACCGTTACATTTGGAGGGAAAAGGGAGAAGCTTGGAAGCCTAAGAACACCATCCCAACTTTGAAACACGAGGATGACAGCATCATGTTGTGAGGTTGTTTTGCTATAGGTGGGACTGGGGCATTTCACAAAGTAGGTGGCATCATGAGAAAAGAAGATTATGTGGCAAAAATGAAGCAACATCTCAAGACATCAGCCAGGAAGTTGAAGCTTGGGCATAAATGAGTCTTCCAAATGGACAATGACCCGAAGCTACTGCCAAACTGGTTACAAAGTGCAGAAAGGTGATTGGATGGCCGCCCAAAGTGCAGAAAGGTGATTGGATGACCGCCCAAAGTGCAGAAAGGGGATTGGATGGCCGCAACAAAAGTGCAGAAAGGTGATTGGATGGCTGCCAAAAGTATAGAAAGGTTATTGGATGGCTGTCAAAAGTACGAAAGGTGATTGGATGGTGCCAAAAGTGCAGAAAGCTGCTGAAAATTAAACTGAAAATGGCGTGTCAAACTAGAACTTTACTCGAACGAACAGTAAAATGTTCGGTTCGATTATTAAAAATTTGAGAAGTTCTACTAGAACTTAACTTTTCTAGAACAGTTCAATCAAGACTAGTGCTGGATAGTGATTAATTAATTTTCAAGACTTTTACAAGCCTGAAGTCTGACAGGAACGTGTGCACCAAATCTGCTAATTGATCCAGGTCACCTGCATCTTCTGTAGGGCCGGGGTAACCAGCACAACTTGTCTTCTCCTTTTAACTTCAGACTCCAAACTTTATAATTGAAATGAAAGACAAATAGGAAGGTGAGTGACAATGCCTGCTAAGAGGCAAGTGAAGCCAGGCACATAGATTGACATGATCCACGTCATACTCATCTATGGGAAATACGGAAGTGGCCACATATAGAGTCTTGGACAGAGTCTATTGCAATAGTACTGGAATGGATATTAGAACTATGTTGCAACTGGAAGTAAATGGCTACGGTTATTTGGTGGAGCAATATTTGCATAATTCCTTGTGGTCAGGAGAGAAGCAGCAGACAAGGAAAATTTCTGATCTTTTGTAAATCCACTTCTGCATTTCAGTATACATGTAACTCACAGGCACCTAAGGCAGATTCAGCAGAGATCGAACAAGAGCTGCCTGTCAAGAAGACCCCAAAAAAGAGGAATAAAAAGGGGGAAAATTACATACAGCAATAGAAACTGGACAACAATAATCATAAGAGGATGTATCACATGGGATAATTCAAGGTAAGAAAGCAAACCTTTAAAAAAAAAAAAATTGGGTATTGAGGTAAATTTTTGATATGAGGGGCCAAACCAAAATCATATGGGGAAAACCTTTAGGGTTTTTAATAAAAACCCAAATCCATAAAAGGACCTTTTTGGGTTTTTAATAACCAAAAAATTTGGGAAACCCTAATGGGTTATAATCCCCCAAAAATCATTTGGGCCCCTAATGGGTTTTTAAAAACCAAAAATAAAGTAGGCCCCAAAGGGGGGTTTTTAATAACCAAATCATGTAGGGACCAAAGGGGGGTTTTTAAAAACCAAATCATATAGGACCTAATGGGTCATTATAAACCAAAATTTTTAGGACCAAGGGGTTTATTATAAAAAAAATTTAATTTGGGAAATTAAGGGGTTTATTTAAAAACCAAATCATTTAGGAAAATTTAAAAAAAAAAAATTTTGGGGGTTTTTTTTAAAATTTTTAAATCTTTATGGGAAATTAATGGGTTCAAAGGGGAAACCCAAATCATGTAGGGCAAAGGGGTTTTAATAACTAAATCATTGGGTTTAAAAGGGTTATAATAACTAAATAGGGGAGGAGAAATGGGTTTTAATAACCCATTAGGATCAAATGAGTTATAAAAAAACCAAATCATGTGAACCTGAGGGGAAATTATTACCAAATCATTAGGCCCCCAAAGGGGGTTTTTTTTAAAAACCAAATCATGTGGGAAACCTAAGGGGGTTAAAAGGAAAAAAAAGGCCCCCCCTAGATTTAAATATTGACTAATAACCCCCACAGGTAAAAATGGGTTCAGGTTGGGGGGCCCACCTAGGGAATATTTGACCATAATAAAATTAAATTTCCGTTTACCTACAATAGAGTTTTTTCCAAGGGGCCAAAAAAACACTGAATTTTGGGGAAAGGCTAATTTTTTTCCCTGTTTAAGGGGGGGGCCCCTTTAAACCCCTTTATTGATGGGAAAATGTGTTTAAATATGGCAGAAACAAAAAATTTAAATGGGATATTTTAAAAAAAAACCTATGCTACCACTGTGAGAGGTACATACCTTATGGTAATAAAAAAATTTAAAAAAAGGGAAAAAACCCAATGGGGAATCAACAGGGATTAAAGGGGGCAATAAATAACAAAAAGAAAGTTTTTCGCACAAAAACGGGAAAGGCAGGAAGGGGCCCCACAAAGAACCCTATAGGGAAAAAAAAAAAAGTTTTGAAAAAATAAAGAAAAGGAAGCAAAGCTGGGGGAGGGGAAAGACATATTGTTAGAAAATAAAACTAACCCCAAAAAATATTTTTTAACTAAAAAAAAGAAAAAAATTTAAAAACAGAAAATTTTGGCCCCTTTTAAAAAAAATGGGGAGAAACGTAGAGGGGGGATGAAAAAAAAAGAAAACCCTTTTTAAACATTTTTTTCCCTCCACTGTATTTAAAGGGAGGATGAGCTTCCTCTTAAAACAGAGGATGGGAAAACTCCAACTTAAAAGTTTCTTGTCAAACCCGGGAAGAATTGCAGCTCCTTTTTTTGGGAAGATTAAAATAGACAAACCCCAAGGTCCAGAGGGGAAAAACCCCCATGGCCCAAAGGGAGTAAGTAAAGTAAATTATAGGCCCCCTTTTCCCTTAAAAATTTATGGACCCCTTAATAAGGGGGAAATGCCCCAAATGATTGCACAAAACCAAAAAATGTGGGAAACCAATATTCAAAAAGGGGCCCAAAAAGTGATCCGGGTTAAACTTTTGGGTCGGTAAGCTTAACCTCTGTTGTGGAAAAATGTTTAAAGGTTTTTTCTCAGAGATGTATCCGGGAGTATCTCCCCTGAAAATAAATTTTAAAACGCCTTCCCAGAAAGGGGTTTTTCATAAAGGATGGGCCCTGGTCGACTAAATCTCATTGCTTCTAGGGAGGAAGTCGGCCCAACTGGATCGGGGTTAGGAAACTGGTGTCATATATTTTAAATTTTTCTAAAGCTTTGTTCCCGGTTTGCCACAAAAAGGGTTTTTTAAAAAAAAAGAAATGCTTGGATTTGGGGGAAAATGTGGGGCAAGGGGGGTAAGCAAGGGGGCCTCTGTTTAGAAAAAAAGGGGGGGGTTAATTAACGGTACATACTAAAAGGGGGGAACCAAAAACTAGTGGGGTACCAAAAGGGCAGTTTTGGGGCCCCCTACCCTTTTTAAACTTTTTTCATTAATGACCCTTACCCAGGGTTACACAGGTAAATATCGATCTTTGGCAGACGAAACAAAGTCTGTAAAAGAAATAAACACAATAGAGGAAAATGTGTTATTACAAAAGGGGATCTAGATAAGTTGGAGGCCTGGGCAGAGAAATGGCAAAAGAGGTTTTAACATGAAAAATGCAAGGTTATGCCATGGGGAAGAGAAATCCATTACATATTACATGTTAAATAAAAAAAGGGCTGGGTAAAAGGACATGAAAAGGGCCCTTGGGAATCCTGGTGGACAGAAAAACAAAACTGTAGAGCCATTCGGGCAGCAGTCCCCAAGGAAAATAGGTTCTTTGGGGTGGTTTTTAAAAAGGGGCATGAGGCACATGATGAGAAAAAAAAATTTCCCATTTAAAAAGCACGGTTAGACCCACTTGGAATATTGTGTAAAAATTTTGGGGCCCCATTTCACAGGAAAAAAATTTTTTAGCGTTTTGCCCAAATTTCCCAAAGGGGGGCAACAAAAAAAATTTTAAAGGGATGGGTGGGAACTACAGTACCCGGGGAAAAGATTAGAAAAAATTGGGGGTTATAAATTTTAAAGGAAAAGATGGTTTCGGGGGGACTTTAAAAAAATATTTTTAAAAAATCATAAAAAGGTCAATATAGAGATCCTCCCAAGATTTATTTATACCCAGGGCGGGAATCTAGAACGGGGGGGGGCGTCCTCTAGTCCTTGAGAAACAAAGTTTTTTAAACATAAACAAAAAAAAAGGGTTCTTTACTGAAAAAGAGCGTGAAAACTTTTGGAACCCCTCTGCCGGGGGGAAAAAGTCAGGGGAATTCAAAAAAACAGAGTTAAAAAAAAGGGTTTTAGATGCTTTTTCTGGAGCGTAATAATATAACTAGTTAAGTGTCTAGGATTAAGGAAAGGGGGTCTTTGGGTTTCCAGGGATTTTTTGTTTGCCGGTTTGGGAGTCGGGAAAGGAAATTTTTTTCCCTTTTAAATTTGAGGAAAATTGGTTTCCCCCCTTTCTTTTGGGGTTTTTGCCTTCCTCTGGATCAACACCCTTAGTTAGCAGGCTAACGGGATGGAAGTCTTTTTTTTTTTTCCCCCCCTTTAAACAAACTATAAAAACTATGAAATTTATGAAACCAAATCATATGGGCCCTTATTTTTTATTAAAAACCAAATCATGGGGGGAATCTAATAAGTTATTAAAACCCAAAATCATGTAGGCCCTAAGGGGTTTTATTTCCCCCAAATCATGTAGGACCTAAGGGAGTTATTAAAACCCCAAATTATGTGGGAAACCTAATGGGTTTATAAAAAACCCAAATAAAGTAGGACCTTGGATTATAAGAATCAAATCATTTAGGTAGGACCTAATGGGTTATAATAACCAAATCATGTAGGACCTAATGGGTTATAATAACCAAATCATGTAGGACCTAATCGATTATTACAAGCAAATCATGTAGGACCTAATGGGTTATAATAATCAAATCATGTAGGATCTAATGAGTTATTATAACCAAATCATGTAGGACCTAATGGGTTTTAATAGCCAAACCCTTGTGGGCCCTTTGATGGGTTATAAAAACCCAAATTCATGTAGGACCTAATTTTTTTATCAGCCTCAAAATTTCATGTGGACCTAATCAAATTATTAAAAGGGAAAAACCAAAGAAAGGACCAAAGGGTTATAATAATAAATATGTAGGATCAATAAGTTTTACCCCCAAAAAATCATGTAGGACCTAATGGGTTTTAATAACCAAATCATGTAGGACCTGATGGGTTAAAAAACCCAAAATCGTAAACCCCTGATGGGTTATAAAAACCCCAAATCAAGTGGGTTTGAAATGGTTTTATTATAACCAAATCATGTAGGACCTAATGGGTTATTATAACCAAAAAATGTAGGATCTAATGGGTTAATGGTAACCCAAAATTTCATGTGGGAAATTTTAAGGGTTACTAAAAACAAAAACCCAAGAGGACCCCAATGGGGTTACTTAAAAACCAAAATTTAAAGGGAAAGGAGCTAATGATTACTTTTAAAACCAAATTTTTTGTAGGATCAAACGGGTTATAATAACCAAATCATATAGGACCTGATGGGCTATTATTACCAAATAGGGGGCCCCCCAATGAGGGAGTAAAAACCCAAATTTAAATAAAAGGGCCCCTTAAATAATTTATTTTTAACCTAATATGTAGGATCTAATGGTTAAAAATAACCCAAAAATTGTAAAACCAAAATGGGTTAAAAAACCCAAATCTTTGGGGGAATTTAATTTTTTAAAATTGAAAACCAAACCCACATAGAACCAAATTTGGGTTTTTTATTTTGAAAAAATTCATGTGGGAAAATTAAAATGGGTTATTTTAATGAAATATATGGGGAATTAATTACCATTTTTTAAAAAAAACTTTTGTAGGACCCAAAACCGGGTTTAATAAAAAAAATTTAATAGGACCTTAAGGGCTTTTAAATTTACAAAAATCAGGGAAACCCAAGGGTTTTAATAAAAACCCTTTTTTTAATGGGGATTTTTTGTGTTTTTATACCAAATCATTAGATCTTAGGTAGTTTTTTTTAATTTAAATTAGGGTAGGTCCTAATGGGTTCCTAGAGAAGATTTACTAATAAAGACACTTAGGATTCATCTATTGGTAGTGTGAAACCGGTGTGGAATATGCCTTTGTTGTTTGGTGCAAAAGGGGAAATTTTCTAACACCTTTTTTTTTCCATCTTGACAAAACCCAAAAAACCCTTTTAAAAAGAGTGAAAGGGTTTTTCTGGAACCCTACAAATGCTGAGAATGGAAAATGTCCTTCCCTTTTTGGGAAATATTTATAAAAATTTTCCCCTTTAATCCCTAATTTTAAAAGGGTACCCACCGATCTTAAGGCTGGGCCCCCAAAGTCTCCATTCAGGATAAAGATGAGGGTTGCACATGCATGCTCGTCGGTCCTCAAAACTCACATAGAACAAAAAGGGGAGTGTTTGGCAGGGTGAAAAAACCCCTTGTTTGAACAAAAAATTTTACAAGGGCCCATAGCAAGATGGGTTTGGGGCCTTTAAGAGGTGCCCTTTTTAATTAAATATTTTTAGGGCATTTTGAATTTTTTACTTTTTCCAAAATTATGTGAGATGGGACAAATCCTTTAAATATCCAGGAGATAAGATTCCCTATAGACATATTACCTTACTGTCATATAGTTCCCACATACTGCAATTCATATCCCAAATAATATCACATACATTGTGAAAAAAAAAAAAAGGATTTGGTGGGTTTTGCTTGCTCCTGTGGTTTTCTTCCTCAGGTTATCTCCTATTAAATGGGGGTAGTTGGCTACCTTGCCCCTCCCTAAAACTAATCCTTCAGTTTGAGAGCAAAGAGCCTTGTTCATACAGTGCATTTATTGATGCATTTTTTTGTAGAATAAGGATGAAGAATTTAAACCTTTTTATGTGCTTGGCTCAAAAACATCAAAAAGTGCAGCAAACCTATTGTGTAGTTGTTATGTATTTGTCGTATTTTGAAGTTCTTATATGTTGGAAAAATGTATCCTAATATTTACTTAATTTTACTTACATCCTTTTATAGATTTTACAGCAGCCCCTAGAGCATGCATCTACAGGACACAGAATATGGGGCTTGCAAGATTTTGGAACTTGGTGGATTATTTGGCTTTTGTTTTTATTGTATCTGATCTTTGGAGCAGTAAGTATGGTCTTGAAGCTTGAATTAGTGGCTTAAAGGTATTGAGATGTCTCTCCAAAGAACCTGATATTTGTTTGATTCCCTCTAAGAATGCCCACCCAATGTGCCCAGTCCAAGTGAAATGCCAATGAACCTGATATTTGTTTAATTTCCTCTAAGAATGTTTCCCCAATATGCACAATGCCACTAACATCCCAAAGAACCTGAGGTTTGTTTGATGTCCTCTAGGGGCTCCCACCCAATGTGTCCAGTGAGATGCCAAATAATCTGATGTTTGTTTGATTCCCTCTAAGATAGTCCACTCAATGTACCCAGTGAGATGCCACTTTTGGTACTCCAATTCCTATTGGCTGACATGTTCGGTAGCATGAACTACTCCAACAACTGGTGTAAGGGAATTTGGACAGTGGGACTGGGCATTAGACCTGACAGGCCCCAAGAAACAACTCCACTTGGGAGCCCTAAGAACCAACACCAATGGTGGTCCAAAAGAATCAGATCCACTGGTGGGCCCCAATAACCAACTTCACTGGTGGGCCCAAAGAATCAACTCCACTGGTGGGCCCCAATAACCAGCTTCACTGGTGGGCCCAAAGAATCAACTCCGCTGGTGGGCCCCAATAATCAACTTCACTGGTGGGCCCCAAGAACAAACTCCACTGGTTGGCCCTAAGTATCATCTCCACTGGTGGGCTCCAAGAATCATCTCCACTAGTGGCCCTAAGAATCTATTCCATGGGTGTGCCCAAAGAATCAACTCCACTGTCAGACCCTAAGAATGAACTCCACTATCAGGCCCCAAGAATCAACTTTATTGGTGAGTCCCTAGAATCATCTCCACTGGTCGGCTCCAGGAATCAACTCCTCCTGTGAGCCCCAAGAATCAACTCCACTGGCGGGCCCCAAGAATCAACTTCACTGGTGGGCCCCAAGAATCAGCTCCACTGGTGGGACCCAAAGAACAGCTCCACTTGTGGGCCACAGTCACTGAGTGGCAGTGGGCTCTTTTGTCCTCCTCAGCCTACAAAAGATGAGATTGTGAGACTTTAACCTTTGCACCCACAACACTTACTTCTCCAGGCCAACTTGTCCACAAAACTTCAAAAGCAGGGAAGATTATCCCAACCTAAAAAAAAAAGTTGTCAAGGTTTATGCTTAAGATTTTTATTCTTTGTTTTTACAGATACCGACTGTCAAACACATGCTGGATATAAAATTAAAGTCCGCTCACCTACGCAGGTCCAGCGAGGTCTATGTGTTCACATTCCTTGCACATTTACTGTGCCCGCAGATATAAGACTAACTATAAATGCCAATGCATTCTGGTTTAGAGTAAGCAAAGATCTAAGTCTTACTACTGTCGCTTCTCGAGAAAATTCTAAAATCCACACCAATGGACACGTCCATTTAATTGGAAATGTGACCAGAAGAGATTGTTCCTATTATATAGAAAACCCACGGGAAAAAGAGGAGAGTTGGTATGCTTTCAGAATTGAGGATCTCCAGACCCTGTACACCTATAGCAACATCCTGCCTTATGTGGCTGTAACAGGTGAGTGCAACTATAATACTTAGTTGTGAAATAGGCTAGGGTGACCGGGCAGATTTAATAAGTCTTCAGTATCTTGGGGACTGTGGTGGAGTCAATGACCCTTCATAGATCTGGACTGTTCTAGAAGCAATTGTGGGATGATGCTTCATCTTCCTGCCTCTCCAGTCAAGCATCTAGATCATTGCAGTTAATTTGGAAGGACTCATAAACTTCATATTTCTCCATTTTTTCTTCTTGCCAAAAATTAGATTGAGTTCCAATAAAGATTTAATTCACTCACATTCAATTTCAATTTGGTACGACAGAAAGTCAGAATATGTCGGGATAAATACAACACGCGCAGAGTGCTCCACCTTAATTGGGATGAGGCATCTATATAGCATGTAGAATAATTCCCATAAGGTTGGAGTCTACTGGGCCCACTTAGGGCATGGGTGTGTAAACTCATTTCCACCGAGAACCACATTAGCATTATGGTTGCCCTCAATTGGCCATTGGGACGCCTTCGAGGGTGGTTAAGAGACTGTCAGAGCTGTACCACCACCTGTTAGTTGCTGAACAGAGCAGTGTGTAAGTGTGTGCTGGAGCTCTGAATCCAAGATGGCGCCTGATTCCTGTGCTTGTACTGCCATCTATACCTCTTGTGGGTCACATCCAATGACCTGGCAGGCAGTCCTTGAGTTTAACACATGTGACTTGAGGCATGCCATTGAAGAGTGGAAAGATTAGCCTGGTAGCTTCATTGTGTAGTGAAATGAAGGTTATACTGGATCCATTAATGCTCTTATTACTTTGCATTTTTGTAGATCTTACAGATAAACCCACAATCTCTTCAACAAGGATGATAGATGGGGAGGAGATGACTTTGACCTGTACAAGTCCTGGTAAATGCCGGAATATAATACCAAGTATTACATGGGAAGGAACCATGGCTGGTACAACACACAACATCTATAATATATCCTATGACGATGGCAGCAGAACCTTCCATTCCAATCTCACATTCACACCACAGAAATCACACAACAATTCTACGATATCCTGTAGAGTGACTTTCAAGCCCAACTTGACCACAGTGGAGAAGCAAACTCTGAATGTTGAATGTAAGTCAAACTTATCATAATATGGGATAGCTCTTAACAAGCAAGAAACATTGAGATCCATCAACAGGTTTAGAGGGACAGAAGCAATAGGATCTATCAACAGTTGTAGAGGAATGGAAACAAAGGGATCTGTCAACAGGTTTAGAGGCACGGAAACAATGGGATATGTCAACAGGTGTAGAGGAATGGAAACAAAGGGATCTGTCAACAGGTTTAGAGTAACAGAAACAATGGGATATGTCAACAGGTGTAGCGGGATGGAACAGGTAAGGACAGAAATAAGGAATCTATCAACAGGATTAGAAGGGACATGGAAACAATGGGATCGTCACCATGATTTAGAGGGATGGAAACAATGGGATCTGTCAACAGGTAAAAAGTGACGGAAAGAATGGGATCTATCAACAAGTTTAGAGGGAAGGAAAGAATAGGATCTATCAACAGGTTTAGAGGGATGGAAACAATGGGATCTGTCAACATGTTTAGAGGGTGTTTATTTAAATTTCAACATTTTACATAGGTGTTATAGAGTATGTCACCAATTTTCAACAGTTTCAACATCAGTGTTTTGTTTAAATACATTTTATAGGAGATATTTTCATATTTTTGGGATATTATATATTTTTATATAAATTTGATATGAGAAAATTTTTTATTAAATTTAAATAATTAAATTTTATATAGTTTGATAATTATCAGAATTACTTTTTATTATTGTTTTGGTGGAAGTTGGGAAATATTGGACTTTTTTTTACCTAACAGCAAATCTTGCTCCACTGCGACTCCTCAGGCTCAGGCATCACATTGAGATAGGTCTGTCTGTCCGAGCAGTAATGCGCCTGGTTCTGCTGAACCACATTCATATATGTGTCTAATATTACGAGTGTGGAGCGACACCCCCAGAACACCCCTCATATTAGGCGCATTAGAAAGTGCTGAGTCAAACACATTCATTAGATGCATTAGACATCGTAGCTGCTCATGTTTGGCGCATTTGACGTCAGGGAAAGTTGAAGAACCCTCTCATACATGTCTCCCTTAGTGGGTGAGAAATGATCTAAACTGTTTAATTGTACTCAAAGATTTCTTGTGGTTGGTTCCTGGGGCAGAAATATCTTATCACTGATGGGTGAAGCTGCTGCACACAGTATGAGATTTGCAACAATGTTCCAGTGAACGTAAACCTGGAGTATCACATTGAGAGCAGCCCACTGTATCTGATATGTCTTAAATTAAATTTTCAAGACTTTACATTTAAGATTTTTCTTTGCTTATTTTTTTTCCAGATTCTCCATTTATGATTATCACCATTGAAGGTAATTACTGCTGTCATATCTGTCTAGTTGGTGCCCAAAAAGGAATCAGGAATGTACTACTGTGCAGTTTTCATTACAGAATTCAGAAAAGTTGGACGAAAACTTAGAGATAGAAAGAAAGGAATGAAAGGAAGCATTAAAGGAATAAAGGAAGGAAGGAAGGAAGGAAGGAGGAAAGGAATAAAGGAAGGAAGGAAGTGAAAAAAGAAAGAAAGAAGGAAGGAAGGAAGGAAAGAAAGGTAGGAAGGAAAGAAATGTAGAAAGGAAGGAAAGGAGTGAAGGAAGCAAAGGAAGGAAAGAAATGTAGAAAGGAAGTAAAGAAAGTAAGAAAGGAAGAAAGAGAAAGAGACAAAGAAAGAAAGAAAAAAATAGAGAAGGAAAGGAAAGAAAGAGAAAGAAAGAGAAATAAAAAGAAAGAAATAAAAGAAGGAGGAAGGAAAGAAGGAGGGAAAGCGGGAGGAAAGGAAGGAAGGAAAGAAATGTAGATAGTAAGTAAAGAAAGAAAGATAGTAAGAAAGAGAAAGATATAAAGAAGGTAAGGATAGAAAGAGAAAGAAATAAAGAAGGGATGGAAAGAAAGAGAAAGAAATAAAAGAAGGAGGAAAGAAAGAGAAAGAAATAAAGAAGGGAAGGAAAGAAAGAGAAGAAATAAAGAGGAGGAAAGAAGGAAGAGATGAAGGAAGAAGGAAGGAGGAAGAAAGGAGTGAAGGAAGGAAAGGAAGAAAGTAATTTCATAACAAGAGACCTAAAGGGGCTTTTTCCTTTCTCCTCAGTTACATTATATGGGACCCATTGCGATGGTTCTGTGGTAGGTGGGTAGCAGTGACAGTGGGCACGGGAGATTAATGGGCATGAGGCTCTTTTTTATTCTTTGCCTCCAAGTCCCTGATGCCAGTAGCATCTGCATTGCTCTGATGGTGGCCCCATCTATGACCTTTCACTGCTGTTCAGCTGGCGGTCTACTTGACTCTATCTAAAGCTGCTTTCTCACCATGCTGTTTCAAAGGCAGAGCCATACGCAGCTTCAGGTTCACACTTCCTGGTCAGGCTGTCAGTGAATTTATAGCAATGACTGACATATCAGCTCTGCTATTCCTGTTACAGTGACATGAGCACAGGAGATTTCTAATATGTAGTGCACAAGGCTACAGATCTCCAAGACTTAAAATTTGTTATTAACTTAGTAAACAAGCTCCTTTGCTACAGATAAGACTCAGCAGAGAGTGACTGATCATGTTCAGATTGCAGCTTGAAGCAATCAGATAAGATAAAGAGCAAGGAGAGATGAACGATAACCAAGAGAAACTTGTGTACACAAGCAGTGGATAAAATCTTCTTTATCTCATGAACAAAGCAAAATCAGAACAGCAATGTATTTGGTTGTAGTCTTCATTTACCTGTCCCTACATGTTAAAAGCCAATCATTGTGGTGAGAAAACTCCTGTAAGAATGGGCAGCTGCAGTCACAAGTAATGGGAGAGTTGTAGAGCCATTCCCACCTTCCTCCAAGGAGCCGACCATCTTAGGTAGAGATGATCCTGGACATATCGATATTTGATAGATTAATAAATCAATTGTTTTTTATTCACTCTCTTAGGTGTAAACACCAATGATACCACCTCTGTGATGGTGAAGGACGGGGATTCTCTAACTCTGAGGTGCACTGTAGACAGTAACCCAAAAGCTTTAATCACTTGGTATAAAGAAGACATTGTGGTTCACCGGAATATTAGTCACCGTTATGTTACCCTTGAATTCATAAACATTACCCAGAGTGATGCTGGGCAATTCCAGTGTTCTGCAATGAATGAACATGGGGTCACACACAAGAGAATTGAAATCATATATCATAGTAAGTATAAAGCATCCTTATACCATATGAGCAGTGACCTCTACTCTTTATAGATACAGAAATAGTTAAACTGAGTTTGTCCTTTCGTGGTTCCCTTCCTTTGCAGTACAGTAACCAACTGAGATATCCACTTAAGTTGGCTTTAGTGGTGTCCATATACAGTAAGCCAATGTAATGAATACAGCAAAAAAGGAAAATGTTTAAGGGCGAGATGTCTGAAAATTGGCGGTGCTACGTCAGTTTTTAGGCGCATTAAATAAGTGTAAAGTGCGCCAGACCCTATAAAAAATCTGGTGTCAGGTATACCTTGCATAGTAAATAGAATGCGCCTAAAAATGATGTACTGTGCACCTCCATAACGAAATGCGCCTATTGAGGGACAAAGCACATCATTACAAGTGTATATGTGTTAGGCACATTTAATATACTTGTAATGATAAGCTATGCGCCTCCGTGCACAATGTCCCTCGTTAGGGGCATTACATACTCTACCAATGAAATGTTTTGTGCCACGATTAACGCAAATCGCGGCACATAGCATATCATTAGAAGCGTATGTAATGCCCCTAACGAGGCACATCGCACACGGAGGAGTATAGCTTATCATTACAAGTATATGAAATGTGCCAAACACATAGACTTGTAATAGGTGAAATGCGCCTAACACATATGTAATGATATAGGCGCATTGCGTATTGGAGTTGCCCAGCGCACTATTTTTAGGCGCATTACAATGTGTCATTCCCGGCATATAATGCACCTAGTTTTGGGGTACGACAGTTCATTTACATCCAAAATATGGCATCAAAAACAGTTTTAGCGCAACATGGACCATAAAACTGGCATTGCCGTGTTGGGAAATGTCGCCCTAAGTATTTATAGATTTATGACAAAATAAAAAAAAAAGTTTTAGAAAACTTGAAAAAATTGTAACTAAAAAAATAAAAATAAAATCTTTTGTTTTTAGGCACAACGTCACAATCCAGCAGTGTCTTGGTGGCTGCAGTTGGCGGAGTCATTTTGTTTGTACTGATAGCAGTGATCGGAGCTTCATTAATTATATTCAAAAAGTAAGTCTGGTACTAGTATTGGGATGTAACTTGGGGGAGGGAGAACAAATGCCCTGAGTGCTGAGTGCCAAAAGGTTGCCAACAAGCTGCTCTGAGTTCTTTGCAGTGAAGTCCATTTCATTGCTCCAAAGTGGACACGTTTCTCACAAAAACTACTTTGATAATATTTAGAAAATCTGAAGGAGTATATGTTATTATAAAGGTTATTGGTCAGGTTTACTTGTTAGGGGAAGACTTATGCATATGTCCCCACCCAAACAGAGCCTAAACAGAGCTGCAAGAAAAGGTAAGTGAACTCTTCTGCAATATTTAGTTACAAAAACAGACAAGCACAATCTGACTAAACCATTCACACAAGGAGAATTTTACTACTCGCATCTCTTATTGTGATAATTGTGTAAACATCCATAGGGCATCCATGTAAGTCACTATTGCAGACAAGCACAATTTGACTGAACTAATACTGTAACACACAGACTATTGTACTGCTCCGGTCATTGATTGTGATAATTGTGTAAACGTCTATAGTGCAGGATGGAAAAAAGTAAGTGAACTCCTTCTGCACTATTTAATAATACATGTGGTTTGATTGTTATGTAAATTACAGACTAGCACAATTTGACTAAGCTAATAACATACAGACAATTATACTGCTCACTTTTTTACTTGTGATAATTGAATAAACATCCATAGTGCAGGAAAAAAAAGTAAGAAAACTCATTCTGCACTATATAGGAATAAATTTGGTCTGATTGTTATGTAATTCACTATTTCAGACAAGCACAATTTGACTGAACTAATAACACACAGACAATTGTACTGCTCCTGTCTTTTATTGTGATAATTGTGTAAACATCTATAGTGCAGGAAAAAAAATTAACTGAACCCTTTCTGCACTTTTTACGAATAAATGTGGTCTAATTGTTATGTAAGTCACTATTACACACATGCACAATTTGACTGAACTAATAACACACAGACAATTTTACTGGTCCTGTCTTTGATTGTGATATTTGTGTAAACGTCTATAGTGCAGGAAGGAAAAATGTAGGTGAACTCCTTCTACACTATTTAATAATAAATATGGTCTGATTGTTGTGTAAGTCACAATTACAGATGAATACATTTTGACTGAACTAATAACATGCAGACAATTTTACTGCTCATGTCTTTTATTGTGATAATTGAATAAACATCCATAGTGCAGGGAGAAAAAGTAAGAAAACTCCTTCTGCACTATTTAATAATAAATGTTGTCTGATTGTTATGTAAGTCACAATTACACAAAACCACAATTTGACTAAACTAACACACAGACAATTATACTGCTCGCATGTTATTGTAATCATTGAGTTATCATCCACAGTGCAGAGAGAAAAAGTAGCACACTTTTTAACAAAACTTGCAAATTGAGAAAGATGTGAGATCTGTTTAGATTAGATCCATATCTGAACTGAGACCACCTTGCCATTGGCTGTTGGATCCTTGCAGTTTTGATCACAAATGTAGGAGCCTCAGACTTTACTACATATAGCAGAAATACACCTTGAAATAATTCAAGTATTCAATGTTTACCCCTGAGCGCTTGCAGAATAATGCTGTCTGTTTTTGTGTGCTTCCATTTGTATTACAGCCAAGTTAGCTTGCACCTGCACCATTTATTTTGCAAATTGGGAGGTGCTGACCATTCTGGTCTCTATTTTGAGATTATAATTTAAGCCACAAGTAGAGATAAGTAAATTCTGACTATACTAATAAAAGACACTTGTTCTGCTCATGACTTTTATGGTGAACATTGAGTAAACAACCACTGTGCAGGGAGAAAAAGTAAGTGCACATTTGTACATTAATTATGAGTAAAATGTGGTCTAGTGGTGATCGGTACATTTTAACTAAACATAGAACACAGTATACTGCTCTTGTCGTTTACTTAAAAAGAAAACTGAGTAAACAACCTATGTGCAGGGAGAAAATAAGAGTGAAGTAAATCAGTATAATTTTATGAGGTCTGGTAACAGTATTATCATTCAGGCAGAAACTACATACAACCAGGGATGCAGATTCGGGGACGGTGGAGCAAATTCCCAAGATGCAAGGTGCCAGGGGGTTGCCAACAAGCCGTCCTAATTGTCCCAGGGTATTTAGCATCAGGACTAGAGTAGCAAGACTTTCTTCCTTCCTTCCTTCCTTCCTTCCTTTCCTTCCTTCCTTCCTTCCTTCCTTCCTTCCTTCCTTCCTTCCTTCCTTCCTTCCTTCCTTCCTTCCTTCTTTCCTTCCTTCCTTCCTTCTTCCTTCCTTCCTTCCCTTCCTTCCTTCCTTCCTTCCTTCCTTTCCTTTCCTTTCTTCCTTTCCTTTCCTTTCCTTTCCTTCCCTTCCCTTCCTTCCGTCCTTCCAACTAACATTTCCAACCAATTTTCCCTGGGGTCCAAGAACCTTAGATACGAGGAGCTGCATGTTTGGATCCTCATACTGTAGAGCTGTTTTTGCTATCCTTGTGTCTGCTTATATAATAGAGGGAACACTGGGGTCACCAACTATTTCCTATAGTGAATCTGTAGGGTCAAAACTGATATTTACCAAAGGAAGTAAATTGTAGGTAAGCACAGGGACAACAAGAGCAGCTATACAGTGTGAGCACCCAGCAAAGAGCTCCTCATATCTCACTTTCCCAGACACTTCTGTATATAACATGGAGAGAGACTTATTGCTACAAAAAAAAAAAACAGAATTTTTTTTAGAATTTAGATGCTACATATGCTGATAATGTTGGAATCTTGCCACAGTAACAGCAGCACATGTGAACCTAGTCTCACATAGGGGGAAATATGTAATGTATTTCATCCATTATAATACTGCATGACATTAGCATAAGAGATTAGTAACAGATCATTTGTAAAAATATTTTTTTCATTGTTTTACTGAATTGTTTTATATAATCCGCTCATACAGTTTTTTCTTATCAGGAAGAAACAGCGCAATATTAAAGGAAAACTAAAAGACAACAGTATGAATGATACAGATCCTACATACTGCTATGCAGAGTTTACTAAACCTGTAAGTATGATCAGTATGCAAGCAATTCTATAACTGTTCTTGTAAAATCTGAAACAAGAAGTGACCAAACAAATAGAACTAAATCTCATACCAAGATTAGCTATTATATATTTTATAATACTGCCCCTATGTACAAGAATATAACTACTATAATACTGCCCCTATGTACAAGAATATAACTACTATAATACTGCTCCTATGTACAAGAATATAACTACTATAATACTGCACCCTATGTACAAGAATATAACTACTATAATACTGCTCCTATGTACAAGAATATAACAACTATAATACTGCCCCCTATGTACAAGAATATAACTACTATAATACTGCCTCCTATGTACAAGAATATAACTACTATAATACTGCTCCTATGTACAAGAATATAACTACTATAATACTGCCTCCTATGTACAAGAATATAACTACTATAATACTGCCCTCTATGTACAAGAATATAACTACTATAATACTGCCTCCTATGTACAAGAATATAACTACTATAATACTGCCCTCTATGTACAAGAATATAACTACTATAATACTGCTCCTATGTACAAGAATATAAGTACTCTAATACTGCTCCCTAGGTATAAGAATACAACTACTATAATACTGCCTCCTATGTACAAGAATATAACTACTATAATACTGCCCTCTATGTACAAGAATATAACTACTATAATACTGCCTCTTATGTACAAGAATATAACTACTATAATACTGCCCCTATGTATAAGAATATAACTACTATAATACTGCCCTCTATGTACAAGAATATAACTACTATAATACTGCCTCCTATGTACAAGAATATAACTACTATAATACTGCCTCTATGTACAGGAATATAACTACTATAATACTGCCTCTATGTACAGAATATAGTACTACTATAATACTGCTCCTATGTACAAGAATATAAGTACTCTAATACTGCTCCTATCTTAGACAATATGTTATAAGAATACAACTACTATAATACTGCCTCCTATGTACAAGAATATAACTACTATAATACTGCCCTCTATGTACAAGAATGTAACTACTATAATACTGCCTCTTATGTACAAGAATATAACTACTATAATACTGCCCCTATGTATAAGAATATAACTACTATAATACTGCCCCCTATGTACAAGAATATAACTACTATAATACTGCCCCTATGTACAAGAATATAACTACTATAATACTGCCCCTATGTATAAGAATATAACTACTATAATACTGCCCCTATGTAGAAGAATATAACTACTATAATACTGCTCCCTATGTACAAGAATATAACTACTATAATACTGTCCTCTATGTACAAGAATATAGCTACTATAATACTGACCCCTGTGCACAGGAATAGGCCTACCCTAATTTTGCTTCTTTCACAGATTAATGAATGATTTCTTTTTATAAATACCTAGTTATATAGTAGGTTAAACATAATGGAAAAAATAGCTTTTCCATTCTAGTTATGATGCCAAAAATATTAATTATTCAATTGTTTGACCCTAACTAGTACGGTGACGCACCAGAAGAGACAGCAGGAGAAGACTTTCAGTCGTCTGCAGGAGATGATCCAGTTTATGCACATCCTGATGATGTCCAGTACTCAAAGATTGAATTCTTCAAGCTGAAACCTAAGGTTTTCCAAGAAGACACAGAGACTGAATACTCTGAAATAAAGAAAATGCAGCATGACTGAATTTAGGGATTTGTTTCAGGTGCATGAAGAAGAAAAGGTGCCCAAAATATATAGAAAGAGGGAAAGATTCAGTTTGCTGACATGAGGACCCACAGCAATCATCTGAGATACCTTGACTTGGGACAATCAACCTTCTGGATTAACATCATAGATAACCACAGGGTAATGCAGAATGATTTTCTTTCTATGTTCTTCTAGAATAATGTAAATTATAATGGATATTCCTTTATGGCTCTAATAAGTGGAACAAGAGTATGAGGAATGGACAGGAGGTGCCTCCTAAGGATCCTACTAAAATCACAGAAGTTGTGGAGACAATTACTGACTGGAAAAGCTTTTGCCAAAATTATCAGGAAATAATGATGTTCTGTGCACAATTGATTTATAATTTATGTTACCTCTTGTGGGTACAATACACTTGCAACAGAGTCTTCTAGTAGAAGACGTCATCTTCAAGATGCAGAAGAAGATAAGCCAACCACTAGATGATAGTGGGTCAATTCAACAAAGCTCTACCTGTCCGTGTATTGATGTGGATACACACTGTATGTATATAAATGACAATAGAAAAAGAATCAACTGAGCACTAGATGACTCTGAGTCGATCCAGTAAGACTTGACCTGTCCATGTATTTATTTGGATGCATATGTATATATATATATATGATAATAAAAGGGGACAAACTGACCTCTCGATGACGCTGAGTTGATCCAATAAGACACCACCAATCCATCTATTTATTTGGATGCATAAAAGGGGATAAACCGACCTCTAAACGATGCTGATCTGGTGAGGCACTAGCACTGGTTGCTCTAGCTACAGACCTGGCTTCTATTGCAGCCTAGTAGAAGCCAGTAAACACGCCCCTGAATTAAAAATGAAACAAGAAAACAGGACTGACGTAAGATGAGTCGATGTAGTGAGACAACCCCCTTAATTGTTGCTTATCATAGGAACGATTAAGAGCAGGCTGTTCAAAACGCGTCTGCTGTCCTTATGTATGAGCGTGTCATGAAAACTTTTTAATACTTTTTGGAATAAATTAAATGAGAAGATTTTATCCTATTATATTCGGTGCCGGATTCAACATTTCTTTCAGAATATTGGTTATGGCTTCCAAGGTCCTGGAGCTATCCGTGCACTGAAGTCCGCATTAAGCATACAATCACAAATCCAGGTTTGCGGTCTGTTTGTTTTTGACTGACAGTTTTGTGTGCATAGTGGCACAAGTGATTGACACTTGTGTTGTCCACATTTTGGGGCCGCACTGATGGCCGGGGTGCCGCTATGCTTGGAGAAACAATGATCGGGAGCCAGCACAGAAGTCGGACCCTCACTAATGATAAAATGATGCCATATTCTAAGGACACATCTTCACTTTATAGTTGATGGTTGTCCGTCTTCTGTCCCTGAGAATGAAGGAGCCCAGTACTGATTCAGCAATACAACCACCATAGTTTTACTTGTGTGGTGGCTCTACTGGTGTGCAGAGAACGGTGACCGCCTCCATTCCGAGGCCATGGACAATTTTTGGCGGGGATGTTGCTGTGTTTGGAGAAACAGTGAAGGGGACACAGGACTAAAATAGATGGAGGTCAGACCACACAGATGATAAAGTGATGACATATTGTGGGGATGTGCCTCCACTTCATATTGGGTTGTTGTCTGTCTTTTGGGACTCCCCCTGATCCTGAAAATGAAGAGGCAACAGTGATGATTTAGCAGTTGTGACAGAGCGATCCCCGATAGTCGCAGGTTTCTGCCACTAGAGGGTGTGCAGCTAGAGACATACTGCAGATGCGCCACTGAGGACCTGGTTTCAGTGGGGAAAAGTCACCTATATTGTGTCAGTAATGATATATTACTGACACTTATAGTAGTGGCTAGAATAGCCGCCTAGCAGCTATGGCTGTCCACATTTAGGGACCATAGGATATAGGTGGCTGGGGTGCCACTACTCTTGGAGGAAGAGTGAAGGGGACACAAGGTTAAATGAGATGGAGGTCGGACCCCCACAGATGATAAAATGATGCCATATTCTAGGGATACACCATCACTTCATAAAACAGGTACACCCATTCTATCATAAACCTCTTTATTCATAGAGTAAGAAAAGCAGGAAGTCAACTCTCATGTTGGGAAACAATGATTAAAGCTTCTTCTTTATTGTAGCGATTAAAAAACAATTCTTGCGGACATGGTCATATTGACAAGCAAGAGATTTCAAGGCAAAAGTTCAGACAGAAGGATAGGCTGACGCGTTTCGAACAGGTAAACTGTCCTCAGTCATAGCATAGCTTCCTGCTTTTTTTACTACTTGGTTTATGGAGCATGGAGTCTAGCCTGCTGCCGTGCCTTCGCTTGGGATCATTCATAACAGGTTAGCAGATCACTCCCCTCTGGGTTTTCAGTTAGTCTTCATTCATAGAGTTACAATATCACATTTATCTGCAGAATTACATCATCTTTGTTTTCATATAAACATGTTGTAGTTTTCATTCCAAAACAATAAATTCCTTCTTTGCAGATTTTTTTTCTCAAAAATGTATGAAAAAAGTGCAATGTATCTACCCTATAGGCCACAGTTTAATGCTGTTCTGGTCATTAGAAGCAGTATTCTGTCTATACCTGGATGAGAGTACCAGCAATGACCGTCAATGTCTCTTTTCTCTCCATAAATGGAATTATAATTTTCCATTTTTTGCTCTGGTGACAGGAGAACTTGAGAATAATTATTATGTATTTATTATTACAGGGTACTTTACATACAAAGGGGCTCAAATAAATAATATCTTATTAAAATAACACTTTAAACACAGTCATAAAGCTGCATAAGAAGTTACTACTGCTTAAAGTGGCTGTGCAGTGGAGGAAAATTCATGTGAAATGGGTCCAGAGTGGAGGGAATAAAATAATTCTACTTACCACCTGTTCCATCGCCAGGGCTGTCCGTGACCTGCTCCTCTGCACTTTTGGGTTCTTGCAGGGCAGGGATGATGGGTAGGCAAAGGTAGATGACCACCTTGGGCTCCACTTTATCCCAGACTGGAAGGGGGAGAAAGAAAGTATGGAGTTGGCTGAATTTTCTTTTGGGGGGTGCTATATGCCTTATTTGCCTAGGGAACCAGAATAACTTGTCCCAGTCCTGGGTTTTGGTCCCAACTTACAAGAGGCTCAGTCTCTATTCACTTATGATACAGTATCTCCTGTGTGTCAGGAAAAGAACCCGCAAGTGGAATGGAGCAGGTCCTGGGGAGCAGTGTCAGGGAACAGGTAATAATTACTTTTTTTCCTACCCTCTCCCCATTTTAGATTAATTTATTTCCACCCTTTATGGACCTAATTTATAAGTCAAGAAGTGGTCAGAAGAGAAAAGGGGATTCTAGTCTGAATGGTCCAACACCAACAGATTATATAGAGGTCACTGCTATAGGGCCCTTGGAGAGAGGAAGTCCAGTTCTGTTTGGTACCATCTCCATTTTGTGGTGAGAACCAGTGGAGGACTTAAATCTCAAGAGAAAATGTAATGGAAGCAAAAAAGGAGATCGAGGACTTACCATATAGAAATGGAAAGGATTTGGAGGGGGGAAACAAACGCGTTGCCCATATGTCCTGGACGGCTTCATGGGGAAGCAGACCCAATAGGATCTTTTCTGAGGGCTCCGAGTTCTTCTATGGATGTCCCTGTCAGCAGGATCATAAGAAGTTACTATAAACCTTCTTCATATATTTCTATTACAGAAGAAAATGTTCATACTTTTTGGTGGGATTGTAGATTAATGTTTATTTCATACAAGTACAAGTCGTGTTTTCAGATCTGTTTATTTTAGAAGCCTGTGGCTTCCTGTGTCATTTCCCTTATAATGGTTCCTCATATGACAATAATATAGATAAACAACTATCCTAGGACACAGATGACCGGCTGCTTAGCTGTCCAGAGCCTTTAAGGTGAGACCTTTTCTGCCCCTTTTAGTAAGTAGAGTGAGGACCGAGGAGCAGGAATGCACAGTGCTAGAATCATTTCCTATGCACTCACTTGACTCACAAAGCCTGGGCAATACTATGAAGTGATAAGTGGACGAGGATTGCAGGAAATCTGTGCGTCCCTCCTCGGTGCTCACGGCATGCCATTGTGTTAAATTGCGTGGGCGATAATCCGTACCCCAAAAAGTTATCGGCTGGCAATAATAGGTGTGTGTAAATTGCCTTAAATTTGTCCAATTTTACCCATACTTTATTTTTCCATCATCCCATTTTGAAGTCTTGTTATTGCAGCTTTAGTAGTATTTTTCTATGGTAACATACAAGATACTGAACTTAAATTCTTTAAAGATTACTTTTATGTGCTTGGAATGAGATGCAAGGAGAATGTTTTTTTGAGTTTAGTTTTTACAAAGTTCAAAGTTAAATATTAATTACATGTTTATCCTTTTTTTCTATGATATCAGTATGTTTACACATTTTAGTACTTCGTTTGTTATGTTTTTCCATTGAATGTTCATGCCCAACTGACCCATTGACATCATATGGTGATTATGATGGATACATCATGTGATCACCTGGTGCATGATGGTATAGTGTGGTGACCCGCTAGTGACAGCCTGGAAGTGCGAGTTGGCCAGGACAGCATGTGCCGGCACAGATAACAGTACACAGCAGGGTGTAGCCATAGAGACAGGTGATGCAGAATCAGGACAGGTAGTGGATCTTGATACATACATGACAGGTAATTATTGTGGAACCGGCAGCGAAAGTGTACATCAGCAGGTAGGTCACAGGTTTAGCATACATGGTAACACAAGATTTTAACACAGCAATTACAGCGACTGCCAGGGGTTCAAGCTCTATGTAGGAAATGCACAACAAAAACTTGATCAGTACAGCAAGGGCAGTGAAGTTTCCTCTTTATATGCTATGGGGGGTCCACAGGTGCAAGAGGGCAGGTATTCTGGACCAAACTGTCCTAGGTGGTTGCGCACTAGACTATGGCAGAAGGAACATATCTAAGAAGAGGATGTGCGTAGTGCGAGTATTCTGATTTTCAGGAGTTTAACGTTGAGTTATGAACACTGAACAGCGGAGGACGCCGCCGAGGCAAATGGGACAGAGGCAACAGAGACCGCAGCAGGTGCCGGCCCGTGGCATGGACCATGACAGATGTTTACAGCGAGGCATGGTTGCAGCGGGGTACCATTATTCGTAGAGTGGTACTGGTACCATTTTGGAAAACATACAGCTTTGTGATAACTTTTTTTATTTTTTATTAGAGGGGATGAGGTGACTGAAAAACTGTGTTTCTGGCACTGGGAGTTTTTCTGTAGGTGATAAATAATGTGATACTTTAAAAGTTTTATGTTTTTATGGACATGGTAAATCAACTATGTTTATTTTCCCACTATCTCAGTACTGCTCTACTTATATGTATCATTTGCTGGCTGTACATGAGATTATAGGGGGCCAGTATCTCTTCTCCTGTGTGTGCAGTGTATGGGAGACATCATAACAACTCATCTCCTATAGAGAACTAGGGAGCAGGATCTTCTCTCCTGTGTGTGCAGTGCATGGGAGACGTCATAGCAGCCAGTCTCCGCCTATTAGCTCAGTACTGCTCTATAATGTCCTCCATGCTGCTATAGAGAAATAGGGAGACAGGATCTCCTCTTCTGTGCAGTGTATGGGAGACATCATAGCAGCTCATCTCCACCCACTAGCTCAGTACTACTCTATAATGTCTTCTGTGCTCCTATAGAGATATAGGGGAGCAGGATCTCATTCTCTGTGTGTGCAGTGTATTGGAGACATCATAGCAGCTAGTCTCCTATAGAGATATAGGGGGCAGGATCTCCTCTCCTGTGTGTGCAGTGTATGGGAGATATCATAGCAGTCAGTCTCCACCTACTAGCTTAGGATTGCTCTATAATGTCCTCAATGGTACTATAGAGTCATCGGGGGGCAGGGTATCCTATCCTCTTAAGTGTGTGCAGTGTATGGGAGATATCATAATAGCTAACTCAGTACTGCTACATACTATGCCCCATGTGGTATCTAAGGGGGTCATGTATGAAAACTGTCTTGGTCTAAGACTTTCTTTGTTGCCCATAGCAACCAGAGTACCCATTTCATTTTTTCAGAGGACTAGATGAAATGTAAGGGGAACTCTGATTGGTTCCTATGGGCAACAAAGAAAGTCTTAGACCAAGACAGTTTTCATACATGTAGACCTAAGTGTTTGACGCAGAGAAATAGAAGTGCAGGGTCTCTTCTTCTATGTGTGCAGTGTATGGGAGACATCATAGCCGATATGTATGAA
Organism: Phyllomedusa bahiana; assembly: GCA_025379985.1. NCBI lineage: Eukaryota > Metazoa > Chordata > Amphibia > Anura > Hylidae > Phyllomedusa > Phyllomedusa bahiana. The sequence continues at coordinate 168,986 of JAODAL010002440.1, read as the reverse complement.
TGGGGCAGCGCCAGTTTTCTGGCATGCTTTGAGGCAAACATCTGTATGAACTGTAGTATATTAAAACTTAGCATGCGCTGTGCAAGACACAACACTTTGAATGCGCTAAAAGTGCACAAAAATTATTCTACGCAAGACGTACTACGCGCAAGATATATGATCCCACACAGGACACTTTCATACATTTGGGCGCCTTCTACACTTAGGAAAAGCCAGTTATAACTGCTGAGTCGGCACCAAGTTCAATTCATGTTGCCCCTAGTTTTCATATAATTTGAGTTATGAGGAACTATACTAGCAGAGTGTTTTGCTTTCTATATCAAGCTCCGATGTAAGATAATATGACACTTATTAGAAGAGAATGTTATTATCAGTCTCTATGTATGTACGTGTGTCAGTAGACCGTTACTGTCTCCTCCCCCTTATCCTCCTCTTCATCTTTCCCCTCACAGATAATCTCTACTCAGTCTAATATAATTACTTGCTGTGATTTTTCAGTGAGTACAGAGATTCTGAGCATTTACAAACAGTACAATAGGAATATAAAAAATAAAGAAGGCTTGTGATGAGAAAGAGAAAGATGATTTTTTTCTTCAATAAGAAATATTGCAAAGTGTATTATATCTGTATACTATAAATTTGTTGGAAAACATAAAGGTTAAGTAGTAATTACATTATGAGTTAGACAAAATCCAAATACTAAGCATCATAACACACCTACGTGCACTCAGAATACTACCTACAGATGTACAGAATCTATACAACCTATAATTAAGCTTCTCTACTCAGTCTCATATAATTCCTTGTGATTTTTCTGTGAGTGCAGAGATTCTGAGCATTTACAAACAGAGCGCTCTCTACTCAGTCTTATATAATTACTTGTTGCAATTATCGATTATTCTGTGAGTGCAGAGATTCTGAGAGTTTACAAACAGTACAATAGGAATGTAAAGGCTGAAGAAGGCTTGTGATGAGTAGAGCAAGATGCATTTCTTCAATAACAAATATTACAAAGTATATTATATCTATATACTGTAAATTTGCAGGAAAACATAAATGATAAGCAGTAATTGCATATTCACGAGTTAGACAACATGCGAATATTAGGTATCATAACACACCCCTGTGCACTCACAATGCTAACTACAGATGTACAGAATCTATAAAACCTATAATAAAGCCTCTCTACTTAGTCTAATATAATTCCTTGTGCTTTTTCTGTGAGTGCAGAGATTCTGAGCATTTACAAACAGAGCGCTCTCTACTCAGTCTTATATAATTACTGGTTGCAATTATTCTGTGAGTGCAGAGATTCTGAGCATTTACAAACAGTACAATAGGAATGTAAAGGCTGAAGAAGGCTTGTGATGAGTAGAGAAAGATGCATTTTTCTTCAATAACAAATATTACAAAGTATTATATCTGTATACTGTAAATTTATAGGAAAGTATAAGTGATAAGAAGTAATTGCATATTTAACAAGTTAGACAACATGCAAATACTAAGCATCATAACACACTTATGTACACTCCCAATAATAACTATAGATGTACAGAATCTATGCAGTCCATAATAAAGCTTCTCTACTCAGTCTAATATAATTCCTTGTGATTTTTCAGTGAATGCAGAGATTCTGAGCTTTTACAAACAGTGCAATAGGAATGCAAATGCTGAAGAAGCCTTGTGATGAGTGGAGAATGATGTATTTTTCTTCAATCAGAAATATTACAAAGTGTATTATATCTATATACTGTCAATTTGCAGGAAAACATAAATGATAAGTAGTAATTGCATATTCACGAGTTAGACAACATGCAAATATTAGGTATCATAACACACCCATGTGCACTCACAATGCTAACTACAGATGTACATAATCTATACAACCCATAATAAAGCCTCTCTACTCAGTCTAATATAATTCCTTGTTGCAATTTTTCCGTGAGTGCAGAGATTCTGAGCATTTAGAAACAGTTCACTCTCTACGCAGTCTAATATAATTCCTTGTTGCAATTTTTCCGTGAGTGCAGAGATTCTGAGCATTTACAAACAGTACAATAGGAATATAAAAAATTAAGAAATCTTGTAATGAATAGAGAAAGATGCATTTTTCTTCAATAAGAAATATTACGCAGTGTATTATATCTGTATACAGTAAATTTGTTGGAAAACATAAAGGATAAGTAGTAATTACATATTCATGATTTAGACAACATCCAAATACTAGGCATCATAACACACCTATGTGCACTCACAATTCTAACTACAGATGTACACAATCTATACAACCCATAATAAAGCCGATCAGTAGCTTATGTCTTACTCGTTGATTGTTTTCAGCTAGAAACAAGCCAAGCTATTAAACTAAAGAGAAATGTCAGCAAAAGGAATGTAAATAAAAACAACCTAAATTTAATGAAGACAAACAATAATGCATCAGTGCAATGCAGCCAACAGTTTAATTCCAGATCATTAAACCTGAAACTGATCTGGGAGATTTTGCTCAAATTTGTTGGGGCTATAAATATGATAAATCAGCAGATTTACTTCTGTGCGGTTTCATGCCATATACAAGTCGCTCTTGGCTTCTGCTTTTTCTAAGACATAAAAAATTTAGAAATAAAAATCAAAAGACATAAAACCAAGGAAGGAAACAAAAGATTCAGACACAAAGGACGGGGATAAGATACTGAATTGTATCAGGAGAAAGCTCCATTGGTCCAGGACTAGATTGGTGTTTATATTGCGAAAGGTAAAATCCACTTTTATGCATCAGGATAATGTTGATTGGGGTCTTTGAGGCTTCTCCCCTTCACCCAATTATTCTCAGGATAAACTATAGGAAATTTTTTGAGGAATTCCCTTAACTCTTCAGCCTCTCATTGGACATCCTAGGTCATGGTCCCCACCTATGGCATCCTTTCATTTGGCTCAATGACATACCAGAATAGAGGCTAACATGAAGTACTTCCTTACAGACCAGTACTTTATGTGACATCTTAGGTGACTTGTTAGGAGATGACATTGGTGGAGATCAGTCATATAATGGTAACACTGATGAGCAATTGAATTTTTGTATCTTTGGAGTCAACTCTTTATCTTAGTTATCAAAAGCTTAACCATAAAGGATCAGGTAAATCTTGAGCCTCTTAATCCTCACGATCAGTGGGAGTCAAAGTCTGTGGACTATCACTAAACCTCTCATCTATGATTTTTCCAGGACTTGATACGTTGTCTTTTAAAGACTTCTTATGTAAATTTCTCTGTTAGATGTTTTTTTAGTGTGTCCTGTAATAACTTAAAAGACAAAAATTAAAGTAACTCATGCATGGTAAAATGAGGAAGATGTTGCAGCTTGGAAAACCCCTTTGAATCTGAGGTTCTGTCTCCCAGTTTATGCTCAATTTGTGAGCAGATAAGGTCGGCTAATGGTAAGTCTTCTCTTTAGAACATGAGCTTCAACCTGTGGCTCTCCAGCTGTTGTAAAACTACAACTTATTATTGAAGTAGGATAAGGGATTTGCTGGTACTGTTTATATGGGACACTCTCATAGCAATATTGCTTATCGGGGGCATCTTGTTGGTACTGTTTATTGGGGCACTCTGTTGGCTCTGTTTATGTGGGGCACTCTTCTGGCTGTGTTTACTGGGGGGGCATTTTTTAGGTTAACACCTTTCTGGCACTATTTATTTTGGGCACCTTCCTGGCATTATTTATTGGGGATGTTTTGTTAGTACTGTTGATCATGGGGCACTCTGTTTGCATTGTTTATATGGGACGCTTTTCTGGCAGAATTTATTGGGGGAAATGTTTTAGATAAACACTTTTCTGGTACTGTGTATTTCGAACACTCTCCTTGTAGTGTCTAGTGGGGGACATTTGTTGGTATTGTTGATCGGGGGGCACGCTGTTGGAACTGTAAGAAACTCTAATGGCAGAGTTTGTAGGAGGAATTGTTTTAGGTAAACACTTTGCTATTACTGTTCATGTGGGACACTCTCCTGGCATTGTTTGTTGGGGGTATTTTGTTGATACTGCTGATCGGGGGAACTCTGTTGTTACTGTTTATGTGGAGCACTCTCCTAGTGTTGTATGTTGGGGATGTTGTTGGCACTATGGATCAGGGGAAACTCTGTTTGTACTGTGTATGTGGGACACTCTCCTGGTGGTGTATGTTGGAGGTACTCTGTTGACACTATGGATCAGAGGGAATCTCTTTGCACTGCTTATGTTGGGCACTCTCCTGGCAATATTTATTGGAGGAATTTTGTTGGTACTGTTAAACAAGGGGCACTCTGTTGGCACTCATTGTGAGGGATATTCTCCAAGCAGTGTTTTTGAGCTCACTTTTTATACAGAGCACTATATTGGTACTATCTCTATTGGATACTATTCTTGTATTAATGCTCCAGGAGGGGGTTCTCTGCTGGTGCTGCTTATGAAGCCTATCTGACTGTCTTTATGGTGGCGTGGCCTGAACCTGGAGACAATTTAGGAACCTACATAATGCAGAATTAATAGCTTGGTTGTAATCTGATTTTAATTTTAGTAAAATGTTGGTCAAGAGGATTTAGAGAAAACATGATCACATGCAGCGAAGCACTTTCACTGTGGAGGGTGAAGTTGAATGCTCTGAAGTGCCACCTAGTAGTGGATATATCATGTTTACCACCATTATTAACTTTCATATGCTTTGTAACATATTTCAGAACTCAAATGAAGGTTTTGGAAATAAGAATTACAATATCTGTGTATTCCTGTTCTATTTGTGCATGTAACAGGCTATTAGAAGTAAAGCGAGCTGAGTATACAAACATGTTCATTGTGTGTCTTTGTTTTCTCCTTAGCTCTTCAATGGACTGGAGGAGTAGTTTATTCATTGCCGTCATATTAAAAGGTATCCAACCCTATGTGTTCATCTACTTATGAACGGTTAAACCCTTTAAAGGGGTTGTCCATTGTGGGCACCCATTTCCCAAATGCTCTTTTTGGGCATATGGACGTTATAGAGGAGTTCCTTACTTTTTGAGCTTGAGTGAGGAGCTCATTGGAATGGACAGTGGTAGATCTGGATTGACAGAGAAACATAGACTAATCATACATGGGGTCTCTAGGAGATGTGCAAAAGAAGGTTTTCACCAAGCTTTCCTTGGATGCCCAGCAGACATTTGTATATTTTTTCTCTGCAAATCTAATCCGATTTGACGTTAAAGGCACTTTCAATACTGTCATCTTTATTGCAATTAATTGGACAATCTACTAAGTAGTGAATGGAGACAGTGTCAGACTGGGGTGTCTGGGTCCCACCAGTAAAGCTGATTGTTGGGGCTCATCAGTGGAGTTGATTCTTGGGGCCACCAGTGGAATTAGTTCTTGGGGCCCACCAGTGGCAATGATTCTTGGGGCCCACTAGTGAAGTTGATTCTTGGGGATACCAGTGGAGTTGATTCTTGGGACCCACCAGTGGAGTTGATTCTTGGGGCCCACCAGTGGAGATGATTCTTGGGACCTACCAGTGGAGCTAATCCTTAGGCCCACCCGTGGAGTTGATTCTTGGGACCCACCAGTGAAGTTAGTTCTTGGGGCCCATCAGTGGAGTTGATTCTTGGGGCCCACCAGTAAAGCTGATTCTTTGGGCCCACCAGTGGAGTTAATTATTAGGGTCCATCAGTGGAGTTGATTCTTGGTGCCCACCAGCGGGGTAGATCCTTAAGCCCAGCAGTGGAGTTGATTTCTTTGAGCCCACTAGTGGAGTTGTTTCTTGAGACCCACCAGTGGAGTTGTTTCTTAGGGCACACCAGTAAAGATAATTCTTGAAGCCCACTAGTGGAATTGAATTTTGGGATCCACTAATGGAGTTGATTCTTGGGGCCCAAAAGTAAAGCTGATTTGTGGGGCCCACCAGTAGAGTTGATTCTCGGGGCTTATTCTACAACTATTTTTCAAGACTGCACATGACTCTTGCACTTTGCCTCTTAATTCCTGCCTCTATTTTTCTGCCCTTTTCCCTTAAAGGGACCTACAATGCTCTACCAACCCCTACTCCATTGTGGGGCTGTCTGAGCCACCATGAAAGACCAGGACCAAAAATGGCCCTTACTTATGATCAGTTAGGGTACCATTGACTATGACACCATTGATCATTGTTTCATGACATATTCTATTGAAATGTTAAAATTTTTTCAAAACCTCTTTAAGGAATTTGGGAATTGTTAGCATAGCCATATTGTGTATTATCCTGTTTTCTAAAAAAAATTTAATATTTTATGGGGCTGACAATTAAATCAATGCTGCAGTGATCTCAGGGGGAACCAAAAAATAAAATCTCTAATTTTTACTTAACTGTCCCCCGCCAGGGGACTCTTTGGAGGCTTGTCCTGAAACACTGAAGGGGCTTGTGCTCTATTGTAAGTGAATGGTACCCAAGCGGCCCTTCTGTGTTGGGATGAGAACCCGGAGACTGAGAGGAACAGTTGAGCTGGGAGCTCCAGAGCAGCAGTGGCAGGGGACAGGTAGGTATCAGTTTTTTCATTTTTGGTCCACCTAGCCCCAATGCAGCATAATTCTTTTAATGGGCAACCCCTTTAAAGCAAGTGTATAGGAATGACATGGTCACTTTCTTCATGGGTTGTTTCTGGTATTACAGCTAAGCGTCACTGAAGTGGAGTTGACTCTTGGGGCCACCAGTGGAGTTGATTCTTGAGGCCCACCAGTGAAGATGATTCTTGGGGCCCACCAGTGGAGTTGATTCTTTGGGCCCACCAGTGGAGATGATACTTGGGGCTCACCAGTGGAGTTGATTCCTGACTCCCACTAGTGGAGTTGATTCTTGGGGCCCACCAGTGTAGATGATTCTCGGGCCCACCGGTGGAGTTGATTCTTGGGGCCCACCAGTGGAGATGATACTTGGGGCTCACCAGTGGAGTTGATTTTTTGGGGCCCACCAGTTGAGTTAATTTTTAAGGCCCACCCTACAATGTCTGTACATGACTGCACATACTGGATATGAATTTTCCACTCTATCTATTACTTCCTGCCTCTGTTTTCCCTACCTTTCACCCTGAAAAGTAGACCAGGGGCCACTGATGCCCAACTGCCAAACATGAGTTTCCCCTTTTCTCCTGTGGGCCAGTCTGAACTTGATGAAGTTGTTTAAGGTATTGTAAAGGATTAGATAAATATGGTTGCTTTCTTTTAAAAAATAGTGCCACATTTGCACAGAGGTTACTGCAAGTAAACTCCACTGATGGGCCCCAAAAATCACCTTCACTGATGAGTCCCAAGAATCGACTCTACTGGCAGGAACAAGAATCAAATACACTGGTGGATCCCAAGAATCATCTCCACTGGTAGGCCTCTGGCACTCCAGTCACACACTGAACTTGATAGCAGAATACAACATGCAAAACAACCAATTTTCTATTAATCTTTGTTTTTGTAATTTTTGTAAATTTTTCTATCTTTTAAGGCCTTCAATGCAGCACTGCACAGTATTACATTGATATTCCCAAGAAACTATGGGCAGTCAAACACTCCTGTGTGGTTATCCCCTGCACTTATAACTATGACGTTCCTAAACTACCAAGTGGGGACATTTTGGGAATATGGTTTGATGCCATAGACACAAGCACGCCAGACAAAGTATTCATGAAAAGCAAAACTCCTGAGAATCACGCGTCGTTTATAGGACAACTGGGCGATGGTAACTGCTCCATTAAAATCCATAAAGTCCAACCTAAAGACACGAAGATCTACAAGTTCCGAGTAGAAATGAAACATTTTAGGTTCTCATTCATGGACATCGTCCAGTTGACTGTCTTAGGTAAATCAATGATGGGATTTCTTAGATGTTCTTCTTTAAAGGGGATATCTTAACAATTACTTCTTAATAAGGTAGAGGACTCTCTCCTACTATCTGGAACCTCTTTGCTCCAGAGAACTGTTGAAATCAATGACAATCCAATATTTTCATTTGACATCTCCCATTTTTTTTTAGCTTCAGACCAATGAAAGGAACTTTCCATGACAATTTTACCTTGGACCCCAATGATCCACATATGCACTGGTGTCCTCCAACCTAACAAACCCATCAACCCTTTCAACTTTTCATGGGGCACAACTTTTCCAGCATTCATTTCTACTTTTTCTTCTAAACTGGCCATAATGCAGGAGGAGTCAGAACCAATCATCTGGGGATCATGAAGGTCCAAGATGAAGTAATTCTTGGAAGCTCTTTTCAATGGATCTAAAAAAACTTAAAGATTCCAATGAATTTCTTGGGTGGCCATTATTTTTGATAGATACCGACAGTAAAGCAAAGAAGAGGTTCTCTTAGTATATTCAGGAGTAGAAGCAAGGCTGAAAAGTGTCAGCACATGGGCGGGGAGGTACTGTTAGGGTTGTTTTATTGTCCTTATCAACTCTGACCATTTTAAATAAAAGAAAAAAAAATGCTGACCAGCCAAGTTAAAGAGGTGCTCCCACCATAGACCTTGATGGCAAATTGATGGGATACGTCATCAAAGTCTAATAGATACTGGTCCCACCTCTGGGACCAGCACCTATTTCGGGAACAGGCCCCTAAAAGTTACTGAGCAGAATGGAGATCTGTTCAGTCTTGTGCATGACTTTCCATTCTATTCTATGAGAGTTCCCAGTATAGAGAAGCGGTGTGTTCGGCCAAACTCACGTAAAACACAATGGAGAGTCGTGTGCAAGCGTGACCAAATCTCCATTCTGTCCCATAACTTTTGGGGGCCCTTTCCCTAGACAAGTGTGGGTTCCAGAGGTGTGACCTACACCTATCAGTCTTTGTTGGCATATCCTAGCAATATGCCATCATACTTTTTGGTGGGATAATCCCTTTAATTATTGAGATATCTACAGCCATTAACATAAATTATAAAAATAATGAGTATACCTATGAGTTACATTACTTATTTGGTGGGAACATCATCTTGAATACTACTTAGGGAAATTGTCTATACTATCCATCTCCTTCTATAAGTTTTTGAAATTACAGTCTTCACAAGAAGAAGCAAAAGATAATAGCAATGCAAGCTATTGAAATCCCTTTGTCTCCTCTGTTTGTCTATTGGGTTGTCCCTACTTGTCCTTTGGCTTGTCCCTGCTTGTCCATTGACTTTTCCATTGGCTTGTCCCTGCTTGTCAATTGACTTTTCCATTGGTTTGCCCCTGCTTGTCCATTGGCTTGCCCCTGCTTGTCCATTGGCTTGTCCCTGATCGTCCATTGACTTGTCCATTGACTTTTCCATTGGCCCTTCCCTGCTTGTCCACTGACTTGTCCCTGCTTGTTCATTGGCTTCCCCTGCTTGTCCATTGACTTGTCCCTGCTTGTTCATTGGCTTGTCCCTGCTTGTCCATTGTCTATTGACTTCTCCATTGACTTGTCCCTGCTTGTTCATTGGCTTGCCCCTGCTTGTCCATTGGCTTGCTCCTGCTTGTCCATTGGCTTGTCCCTGCTTGGCCATTGACTTGTCCCTGCTTGGCCATTGGCTTCTCCATTGGCTTGTTCCTGATTGTCCATTGGCTTGCTCCTGCTTGTCCATTGGCTTGTCCCTGCTTGGCCATTGACTTGTCCCTGCTTGTCCATGGACTTCTCCATTGGCTTGGTCCTGCTTGTCCATTGGCTTGTCCATTGACTTTTCCCTTGGCCCTTCCCTGTCTGTCCATTGACTTGTCCCTGCTTATCCATTGGCCCTTCCCTGCTTGTCCATTGACTTGTCCCTGCTTGTCCATTGGCTTGTTCCTGCTTGTCCATTTTCTTGTCACTGCTTGTATATTGGCTTTGCCCTTCTTGTCCATAAACTTGAAAAATAAAGGTTCCCCAAATACATGAAGTGGGCTTATGATGACTTGTGCCTCTTGTCTATAGACTTTTGGTCTGGTATCATAAGCCCACTTCATGTTCTTAATTTTTGGATGGATGGTCATTCAAGGGGAACCTTTATTTTTTGAAAATAATAAACTAATGAGTTTCTTTTTTGACTGCAGACAGCCCTCCAGATCCCACATTGGTGTATCCCAACCAGCTTATCCCAGAGGCTACATATGTCACCCTAAATTGTTCCACAATCTACACATGTTCAGAAGATGTTGTTGATCTGCTCTGGACTCCTAATGAAGGAACCATTACTGTTGCACGAACTTCTACCGGTGAAGGAGTATGGAAGGTACAATCTAAGAAAGTATTTCAAATCTCCAGAAATCACAATGGGATGCCAATCAGCTGCCAAGCAAGCTACTCTTCAGGAGTCAAGTCACAAGTCATTAGAGGGAGCCTACACATCAGATGTAAGATGCCACTGTTGTAATGTATGTTGAAATCCCTGACACATAAGGGTGTATAGTATGTACCACTGAGGCTCCCCATGTGACTGCTATTGGAACTTATGAGGGAGAGGGCCCAGTCAGGATGGCAGAATTCCATATTTTAATGGGTTAGAATATTCTGTGCTGGGATCTCCTCACAGCGGCTGGACTAAGGGGTGGGAACTAATGAACACCAGGTCCTGTCCTATGTGGTGTGGGGTAAGCAAATGTTTGCTCTGGATCCCCTCACTGCTATGTCCTTTCTTTGCAAATGTCCAGGAAGAGGCATAAGTCCAACTATTAGGTGAGATTTCATATTGTAAAGATGTAGAAGAATGAAATTTGTTATTGACAATATCAATTTGGGAATTGAGACTAGAGATGGGCGAATTTCTCAAAAATTCATTTCGGTGACTTCGCCGAATTTTCCGACAAAATTTGTTTCGGTCCGAATTGCTTCGGGATGAATCGCGTTAAAAAACAGCTATTTCCAGGCTGCACAGAGCCTGCAGGGTGCTGTAGAACGTTGTGCCATGCTTAAATATGCAGAGGGAGCTTGGTTTGGTCTTCATACAATGTTGTGTTTTAGTGTGACACGCATATGACAAGCACCGCTCTTAGAATCGCTTCACTATAAAATTCCCTGGGCACTTAAGAGGGCAAAACTGACCAAAAAACTGAAGCGGGAATGTAGCCTGATAAAGTCATGGCAGCGCCAGCTGGAAAAAAACAAGCTGAGAGCTCAGGTGGCAACATCAGTGAGAGTGTGGAGGTGACGGCAGCAGCCACAGCAGCATGAGGTCAGAGAGTGGCACAATGACATTCTGGAGGTGGCAAAAACAGGAGTAGGCCACAGAGTGGCACAATGACACAGAGTGGAGGTGACGGCAGGAGCAACAGCATGAGGTCAGAGAGTGGCACAATGACAGAGAGTGGAGGTGAACGCAGCAGCAACAACAGCAACAGCAGCATGAGATCAGACAGTGGCACAATGATATTCTGGAGGTGGCAAAAACTGGAGTAGGCCACAGAGTGGCCCAGTGACACAGAGTGGAGGTGACGGCGGCAGCAGCATGAGGTCAGACAGTGGCACAATGACATTCTGGAGGTGGCAAAAACAGGAGTAGGCCACAAAGTGGCACAGTGACACAGAGTGGAGGTCACGGCAGCAGCAGCATGAGGTCAGAAAGTGGCACAATGACAGGGTGTGGAGGTGACCGCAGCAGCAACAACAGCAACAGCAGCATGAGGTCAGATAGTGGCACAATGACACAGTGTGGATGTCACGGCACCAGCAACAGCAGCAGCAGCATGAGGTCATAGAGTGGCACAATGACTTTTTCCGGTGTTTTGGAAAAAACTCCCCCCCCCGCCTAAAGTTTGAAAACCCAACCCCGGGCATGGTGGGGGCTTGGGCCCCGGACCCCTTTCCGCTCCCTTCTTTTACCGGAAGGGTTTTTCCCCCCCTGGGGTTTTTGGAAAGTGATTGTTAAAAAGGGAAGACCCATTGCCCCCCCTTTTTTTTCGAAAAGCGATCCCCCTTTTTTCCCTTGCCTCCCGGGTGGGTTTAAAAACATCTATTTGGTTTCACGGTCATGCTGTTTCCCTTTTATCCCAGGCGGGCCCCCTTTTTTATTTTTTTAAATTTTCCCCCCTTTTTCCCCCCAAGTTTTATTCCCCCTAAAGAAAACCCCCCAATGGGGGGGGAACCCCGAAAGTGACCCTGAAACCAGGGGGAAGGGGGTTAGGAGGGTGGGGGCCGGCGACCCCACCCCGGGGATCCCCCAAACTAAGGGGGTGACAAAAAAAGGGGGGGGGGTTTGCGATATCGGGGGAAAAATCCGGGGCAACCAATAAAACCCTTGGTTTTGGAAAAATGGCCCCAAAGATGCCCAGGGGAGTTGGCCCACCGAGTAGTGACGGGGTTGTGGGGGAAGGGGGGGGGGGGGGGGGGGGGGGGGGGGGGGGGGGGGGGGGGGGGGTGGGGGGGGGGCCCGGGGGGGGAATTTTTTGGGGTTTGGGGGGGGAAAAAAGGGCCACCCCGGGGGGAAAGGGTTCCCCTCTTTTGCCCTAGGTTGTTAAAATTTGCAGCCCCGGGGGGTTTTTATTGAAAGGGGGCCCCCCCCCGAAAAAAATTTCCCCCCGGGGTCCCCGGGGGCCCAAAAATTTTTTTGGGGGGGGGGCCCCTAAAACCGATCCCCTCCTTTAAGGTGCGCCGAAGCCGCGGGACCTCTGGGGGAAAGGGGGTCCTGCCCCGAAGTTCGGGGGGCCGGGGTCCGGGGCGGGCCGCCCCCCATAGCGTGAGGACCCCCCCGGGGCCCCCGGGCCTCCGGGGGGCCGTCAAACCCCCGCCCCCTCCCCTATTTGGCGGGACCCGGTAAGGCCGGGGGGGGAGCGCCAAAGGGGGGGCAAGGGACAGGGGGGACCCCTTTTTTAATGAGTTTGAATTTTTTTTTTTAAGTTTTACCTTTTCCCCCCCTTTTAGCCGTCCCCCCCAAACCCCCCTTTTGGGCCCCCAAAAAGCCCTTGGCCCTTCCCTCCCGTCCCCATTCCCCTTTTCCTTCCCCTTATACTCCCTGTGGCCCCCTATCTGCCTGTCCCCCAAATCTCCTTTCCCCCTTTCCCTCCTGTCCCCCTTATGGGGCCCCTTATTCCCCCGGGGGCCCCCTTTTTTTCCCTTTCCCCTTTTTTTGGGGGCCCCCCCCCATTAATGCCTTGGCCCCTTTCCCCCGGGGCCCCATTTGCCTGTCCCCAAATAATGTGCCTTCCCCCTTCTGCCGGGGCCCAAAAACCTCCTGTGCCCCAAAAACCCCGTGCCCATAAGCCTGCCCCCTTTTCCCTCCCCCCCCAATATTCCCCCCTGGGGCCTAAAAACCCTTTGGCCCCCTATCCCTCCTGGCCCCCTTTTTCCCCCTTGGCCCCCATATCCCGGGTGGGGGAATTGTGGGGGGGCCCCCAAAATTTCCTTTCCCCCCTATAATTTTTCCCGGGGGCCCCCCAAACCCCTGGCCCCCCTTAATCCCCTTCCCCCAAACCTTTGCCCCTTTAAACCTGCCTCCCCCCCTTAACCCTTCCCCCTTTCCCTCCCCCCTTTTCCCCCGGGCCCCCCCCACCTTTGCTGTCCCCTTTCCTGGCCCCCTTCCCCCCCCGGGGGGGGAAAAAACCCCAAAAAAAATTTGGGGCCCCCCCCGGGTTTTGGGGGGGGGGCCCCTGCCTTTTTGGCCCCCAAAAACTCCGTCCCTTAAATGGGGGTTGGGGCCCCCCAAAACCCCCCGGGGGAAAAAATTTCCCCTTTCCCCCCTTTAATTTCCCTTTTTGGGCCAAAACGATGTCCCCCTTTTTTTTTTTAGGGGGCCCCCTTTTAAAAAAACCCCGGGGCCCCCCCTTCCCTTGCCGGGGCCCCCCAAAAAGGGGCCGGAAAAAAAAGGGCCGGGGGGGCCCCCCCATTTTCCCTTTTCCCTTTTTGGGGGAAATTTGCCAGGCCCCTTAAAAAACAAAAAAAAGGGGTATTTTTTTAAAACAATAATTTTTTGTTTTTTCCAAATTTTGGCCTTTCCCCGGGGGTTTTGGCGGGGGGGGGGGGGGAAAAAAATTTTTTTAAACCCTTTTGGGGGGAAAAAAAGGGAAAAACCCCCCCACCCAAAAAAAGGGGGAAATTTTTTTGAACTGCTTTTTCCTTTTTCCTCAAACGTTTCTACTCCTACAACAAATTTTGGGGGCCCCTGTAGGCGGGGGGTTTTTCGAGTGTGAACCTGAAAGAAAGGGGGGCTGGGGGGTTTTTCCTTTAAATTAATTTGGGGGTTGAGAGGGGGAAAATCCCCGTCTGGTGATTTGCTCCAAAGTATCTTTATTTTGTGGTTTTTGGGGGGGCAAATAAAAATTCTGAAAAAAAATTTTGCAGGGGTTTTTTTTCGTGGGGGCGGGAGATAGGGTTGTGTGGTAAAAAATTGGGGGGAGGGGGGGGTTTTTTGTAAAAAACACCCAAAAAAAGGGGGGGCCAAAAAGGGGGTTGGAACCCGGGGTCCCAAAAACCAAAAGGAACCCCCCGGGTTTTTTCCTGGCCCCTAAAATTTTTTGGAAAGCCCCTGTAATTAAAAAGGGCTGTTTAGGTTTCATTTTTAAACCGTGTGAAGATCTAAAAAGGGTTTTCTTGGAATTTCCCGGGGTTGAATTAAAGGGGGGGGCCCTCCCCAAGCCCGGAATTTTTTTTGGGGGAACAACCCCTGTTTTTGACTCCAAATTAAAGTAAAAAAACGGGGTAACCATTATAAAAAACCCTTCCAAAATGGGCGGGGGAAAAAATTTTAACATTTAAAAAAAAACCCTTTAAATTTTGAAAAAAAGAAAAACCCCTTTTTTGGGATATAATTTTTACAAAATTTCTTCTTTGGCGGTGAAAAGGAACATTTCTTTTTTGAGTACAACTACAAAAAATACTTAGTTAACCTTTGGATGTAAATTGACAAAAAAATATGCTGCCAACAATTAGCAGCTTTTTGCGTGTTAAAAAGGGTGTATTTTCGGAACACAACAACAAAAAATTGTAATTAACCTTTAGATATGAATTAGGCTACAGCCAAAAATTTTTTTTTTGGCGGTGAAAAAGAAGTTTCTTTTTGTGACCACAACAGAGAACAAGCTTAATTTAACCCTGGATCTAAATTCGCAAAAGAATTGAGCAACTAAAAATAAGTGGTATTTGGATTTTAAAAACCTGTTTTTTTAAATGAATACAACAGGGAAAGGCTTGATCACCCCTTGGGTATTTAATCTGCTGGAGCAGATGCATTAAAATGTATATGCGCGAATTGGGGCACACGGACTTCAGTTCCAATACCCCCCAAAAATTCAAATTTAGAACGAAGTAAGGAAGCAGTCTCGAGACAAGCTGAGACACCCCCCAAAAAAACGTGTAAAAAACCCCGTTCTTCATAAAAAATCGCCCCGCAGCACCTTCCCTATGGCACAGTGGAGGGTGTGACTTGGCGTCGGCCCCCGGGCTTTTAAAAGTGCGGGGACGTCACAGAATCCCGCCGTCTCTGATTGGGTTTATCTTGACATGTCATGCAGGCTTTGCCCTTCTTCCTCCCAGGTGCTTTGCCCCCGAGCGCCATGTGCTCGCAGCCTTTTATAATCAAAAACACCTTCTTCACCCAAGTACCCAAATTCGACTCGTTCAAACCAAGTTTTCCCTGAAATTCTAAATTTATTCCACTTTGTTAGAATCAATTCGCCCATCTCTAATTGAGACTTCTCATTGCGCTGTGGTTAAGGGGGAACCTTGCTTTTTCAGCCCATTTCCCTCAGCTTGCTGCCCTAGTCCTGTATCTACAAACCATGGGAAAAGCAGAGAAACATGCTCCCCCCTGGGTCCAAATGCTTTCCACACCCCCCTTTTTAGAAACCTTGAGGTTGTTCCCACCTTGTATAGTAATGGCATACAATATAAGATATGCCACCAGTGCATGATTGTGCCCACTCTTGAGAAGAAAGGGGTTGTAGCACTAGTTTACGAATCCCTTTCTTAGTGACATCTCTACCTGCACAGCCAGGTGGTTAGGAGTGCTGCTGTACATGAAAGGGGGCACAGTGCTTTACCAGAGCTGAAGCCCCTTCATTCTCAGGATAGATGGGTCCCCAGAGGTCAGATCCCCATCATTACAGCATTATACATGATGGAAAACCTCTTCAACTATTACCTATTTTATCTGTGATACAACATTTTTCCCTATTATTTTAAAAACCGAAAACCCCAGAAATTCCAGTGCAAAAGAAACCGGAGCGCAATACACTGTGAGTGCGCGGCAATTGCTAATCCTCCAGCAAATATCCCTGGGCATAATGGCGTCAGCACGAGACATTTGGGTTCTCTTTAAAATTCTTTACTAATGGCTCTAAAACATGTCCACTCGGAAAAAGGGTCACGACCACCCCGGAACGTAGGGGACAGCCATAACATGGGAAAGGGCCGTATCCCCCCGGTCCCCGTATTGGTAATACATGATCAAGATGGTCAAAATTGATGTGGTCTGATTGATTGATGTAAATGAAATTTTCTTCTCCTAGAAATTCCCCAAATTTATTTTTTGGAGCTACTTTCCAGGGTATAAGACATTGTGGTCAGTATGTGGGCTAAGACATGTGAATTTATATACAGTGCCGGCAAAACTAAAATAACATTTTGCTATCCATAGAAAAAAAAAAACTGTGCCCTTCTTTCCACATCTACTCATCTAGAAAGCCTGTGAGTCCTGCTTCCACCATTTGCTCATCTATAAAGCCTGTGAGTCCTGCTTCCACCAATTGCTCATCTATAAAGCCTGTGAGTCCTGCTTCCACCATTTGCTCATCTATAAAGCCTGTGAGTCCTGCTTCCACCAATTGCTCATCTATAAAGCCTGTGAGTCCTGCTTCCACCATTTGCTCATCTATAAATCCTGTGAGTCCTGCTTCCACCAGTTGCTCATCTATAAAGCCTGTGAGTCCTGCTTCCACCATTTGCTCCTCTATAAAGCCTGTGAGTCCTGCTTCCCCAAACCCCCGGGCCCCTTCTTCTATAAAGCCTGTGAGTTCCACTTCATTTATTCACAAAGAGTAACATAAACTCATTAATCAAAACTGGTCATTCAACAGATTGTTCCTGAAGAAGCACTGCTCATAAACTTTCTCTATGAATGAGCAGGCAAGGCAGGACTCACAGACTTCCCCATGGGGAGAGGCAGGACTCTCAGGGCTTCCCTATGGTAAAAGGCAGGACTGAGGCTTCCTCTATGAGTGGAGAGGCAGGACTCGGGGTTCCTCTAGGTGGAGAGGGAGGGCTCCAGGCTTCCTTATTTATGGAAGCAGGACCTTTTTTTTTTTTTTTAAAAGGGTTCCCCCTATGGGTGAGAAAAAGACTCCCCAGGTTCCCCTATGGGGGGGAAGCAGGACTCAAGGCTTCCTCTATGGTGGGGAAGAGGCTCAAGCTTTTCCCCTTGTTGGAGGGCAGGACTCCAAGGCTTCTCTTTGAGTGGGGAAGCAGGCTCACAGGCTTCCCCTTTTGGGGGGAAAAAGGCAGGATATAGGCTTCCTCTATGGGTGGAGAGGAAGACTCAAGGTTCCTCAGGGTGAGAGGGAGGCTCATTTGGCTCCTCTAGGTGGGAAGGCAGGACCTTTTAAGGCTTCCTTAAGGGGGGGAAGGCAGGACTAAGGCTTTCCTCTATGGTGGAAAGAGGATCACAGGCCCTTCCCTTTTGGGGGGAAAAGGGGAACAGGCTTCTCTATGGTGGGAGAGGCAAAGGGGCCAAGCTTTTCCTCTATGGGGGGAGGGGCAACTCACTTGGCTTCCTCATTAAGGAAGAATTTAAGGTTTCATTGAACCCAATTTAGGCTTCCTCATGAAATGGAGGCCGACTCCAGCTTCCCTTTGGGGGAGAAAAAAGGGGCGGACCATACTTCCCTTGATGGGAAAGCAGGACCCTGGTCCCCCTTTGAAAAGAAGAGTGGGGTCACACTTCCCTTCATGGAAAACCACATTTTTTATGATAAAGGCAGGGTCTGGGGCTTTCCCCAAAAGGGTGGGGAGGGGAACTTTTTTTCCTCTATGGGGGGAAAAACGGATCAACTGGCTTCCTCTTTGGGTAAAAAGGAAAATCCACAGCTTTTATGGGTTTGGGGAGCAGGACTCCAAGGTTTTTCCAAGGTGGAAAAGGAGGGACCAAGGTTATTTAGAGGGAAAAAAGGACTCACCCGGGCTTCCCATGAGTGGAAAAGCAGGCTACGGTTCCAAGGGGGGATTGCAACTCACAGCTTTTTATGGGTGGAAAAATCTCACAGGCCTTTTTTTTTATTAAATTCTCCAGGAATCTTTCTGCAAAAAGAATCTGAATGGAATATACTGTGAGTGTGCGGCAATTGCTAATCCTGCAGCAAATATCACCTGGCGCAGCAATGATACCAATGTCACTGAGA
Organism: Phyllomedusa bahiana; assembly: GCA_025379985.1. Taxonomy (NCBI): domain Eukaryota; kingdom Metazoa; phylum Chordata; class Amphibia; order Anura; family Hylidae; genus Phyllomedusa; species Phyllomedusa bahiana. Next base: position 150,703 of record JAODAL010002440.1, on the reverse strand, counting down.
CGTCTGGATTCTCCATAAATTCATCATCTAATGGCTCTAAGACAAAGTCCAGGCTGGAAGGAGCAGTGACGCCCCCTGGTGGACTGTGGTGTATAGCCAGCAACACGATGGGCTCAGAGGCTCACAACCTATCTATCCATGGTAAAAAGCCACTAATTTAAACTAATTATTGATTTATCATTATGCTGGTGCACGATCTGAGCTCAGCACAAATGTATGAGATGGGAAAAGCCTTTATACAGTTCTGCATCGTAACATCAGGTGATAATTAATCTTGGTTTAGATCCAACCTGGAAATAACTTTAACAAAAATATTTCTGCAATTGTAAGTAAATGAGGAAAATAACAAAAAAACAGCAAAATATAAACAATATATACTGAAAGACGAATTATTGCATTGATAAACTGGTCCAAGTTGTTTCAAGGTGTAAATGTGAGAACAGGTTGTAATTTGTAGCATACAAGAAGAAAAAGATTGTTCCACCACCAGGAGTAAAACAGTAACAATCCCATTACATGAAAGGAATCTGCAGAACTAAGCAGATGCTAAATAGTTACAAGTCAAGTTGATGTATGAACCAAGATGATTGTCTATAAAATGATGAGAGTCTCACGCTCACAGCTGTAGTGGATGGTGAGATATAACCCTATATCTCACAATATGCCCCTAGGAGGTCATTTATTTTGATTTCCAATTATACGTCCCAGAAATTCTTCTGGAATCCCATTGTAGACACAGTAAAAATTTATAACCTGCAAGTTGGCTCCTGTTACCACCCCCCGCCCCCCATACTGTGGCACGTAACATTAACTGATGTAATAACTGATTACATGTTCTGTTTTATAGAGGATTGGACAAAGCTGATCCTGATTTGCGGAGGAATCGTCGCTTTCCTGATATTGTGCATTATTGGTGCAGTCTTTGCCTTCAGAAAGTGCAGGTATATAGAAATCAGATTTATATCATACAGGTATAAGTGCAGGAGGCAGTAGAAGGTGCAAATATGTAAGGTGCAGGTATTTTGAAATCAGTCATATTTTGAACAGGTATATACAGTGTAAGCCTGCAAGATACAGGTATATAAAGTGCTAGAGTAGTGTATACCATGCTGGGTATAAGGTGCATGTACTGTATTAGTTGTATAGGTATATAAAGTACAGGTATATGAGGCACAGGTATAAAAAGTTCAGAGGTATAAGATGCAGGTGTGTAAAGCACAGGTGTATGATGTACAGCAATTAAAGTGCAGCAATGTGAGGTACCGGTATGTAAGGTTCAGGTATATAAAGTGCAAGTATGTGAGGTACTGGTATGTAAGGTTCAGGTGTATAAAGTGCAGGTATACAAAGTGCAGGTATGTGAGGTTTCAGCATGTAAGGTTCAGGTGTATAAAGTGCAGGTATATAAATTGCAGGTATGTGAGATACCAGTATATAAGGTTCAGGTGTATAAAGGGCAGGTATATAAAGTGCAAGTATGTGATGTACTGGTATGTAAGGTTCAGGTGTATAAAGTGCAGGTATATAAATTGCAGGTATGTGAGGTACCAGTATGTAAGGTTCAGGTGTATAAAGTGCAGGTATGTGAGGTACCAGTATGTAAGGTTCAGGTGTATAAAGTGCAGGTATGTGAGGTACATATGTAGGTTCAGGTAGATAAGTGCAGGTATATAAAGTGCAGGTATGTGAGGTACCAGTATGTAAGGTTCAGGTGTATAAAGTGCAGGTATGTGAGGTACCAGTATGTAAGGTTCAGGTGTATAAAGTGCAGGTATATAAATTGCAGGTATGTGAGGTACCAGTATGTAAGGTTCAGGTGAATAAAGTGCAGGTATATAAAGTGCAGGTAAATAAAGTGCAGATATGTGAGGTACCAGTATGTAAGTTTCAGGTGTATAAAGTGCAGGTATTTAACGTGCAGTCAAATAAAGTACAGGTTTATAAAGTGCAGGTATGTGAGGTACCAGTATGTAAGGTTCAGGTGTATAAAGTGCAGGTATATAAAGTGCAGGTATGTGAGGTACCAGTGTGTAAGGTTCAGGTGTATAAAGTGCAGGGGTTTAAAGAGGACCTATCACCTCCAGGGAAACCTCATGAAATAACAGGAGACTAAAATACAATCACTTCCCTAAATATGCTTCATTAGGGAAATCAAAGCATTTCACCTGTAATTCAGTTTTTAAAAAAGCGCTGGCCCTTTAAGGCCGCTCTGAAGTCGGGCCAAGTCGGCACATCACAGCTTGATGGATGATAATATTGACAGTTGTGTTGCTCCTGAGCTGGATGAGTCCATTTTGCAGGGGGGAGCCAGGAAATCTACATCATCTGCACACTGATTTTCTCTTTCTCTTGGCTGCTATGTCTGTGATGGATATAACACTAGCAGCAGTGTAATGTAGATGCCTATAAACCCTGTCACACTATGTCCTCAGTGTGCTGTGCCTGTTGTACTGTATGTAGCAGCTATGTCCTCAGCACCCCCTGCACAGGTGGTATAGCTCTACAGAAAGAATCCCTGCTACATACAGAGCTCTGCTAAGAAAGTGAAACTAAGATCTGTTTCCCTCTAATTCTGACATGAGCCCTCTGCATTGCTAATGACATGTATTGGAAAAAAGTCTTATAATTTCATCTACTAATATATTTTGTGTGTTTTTGTGGAGGTGATAGGTACTCTTTAAGATGCAGTTTTATAAGGCACAAGTATATAAAGTGCTGGGGTAAAAAGTACAGATATAAAAAGTGAAGAGGTTTAAGATGCATGTATGTAAAATACTGATATATGAGGTTCAGGTATATAAAGTGCAGGTATATGAGGTTCAGGTATGTAAAATGCGGGCATTTTTCCGGACACACTGACACTGACCCTGACACACTGACCCTGACACTGACACTTGATATTCTGTTTTCTTGATAGTGATATTTTTCTGGAGTATTTGTTCTTCTGTCCCTGTTTCGCGGAGGACTCTCTGCCGCTCTCAGTCTGGTCACTCTAACGCTGTGTTTGCCCATTAGACTCTGTTTAGTTGAGTCCTCTCTATCTTGCTCCTCTGTTCGCGGGCAGCCTGTCTTTCTTTTTAGAGTATTTTATATATTTTTTGTTTTTATACTTTTTCTAGAACAAAGAAGAAGGAATCATCGAGACCAAACAATTACGTAATGGTGACCACAAAAGGTTGCAGCGAGGTCCCAGACAAGGACAGGACAAGGGGGCATCATGGAGCCACATCCAGTGAGGACGTTTATGAGGAGGCACCAGAGGTGAAGGGTTTCTTCTTTTCTAGTCCTACACTAACACTATGGGCGACATGTATGAACGGGGCTGAGCCAGTTTTCTCCTGTACTTTGAGCCAAAAAGAATGTATGAGCAGGTGCACTCCAAACTTTGGTGTGATAAATTATGGCACGTATCTCAAGCTGTAGAAGCCACGCCCTCTGTCTTTATACTGCCCACTTTATTTTATTTTTTTAAATATGAGGCATGCCAAAAAATTCAAAAAAATTGCAAATTTTTCCACAATTGCAATTTGTATAAATCAGAAAACCAAAGCAAAACATTGAAAAAGTCCCCACTTTGGAATCATTTGGAAATATCAGCAAATCGTATTATATGTATTCTCAATCCTGTGAATCTATTTCTAATCTTCTATCATCGCTTCTTCCATTGCAGGATTCAGGAAACATTTACATGAACTCAGACTATCAGGTACCGGGTCACTGGCTGAATGTTAATCCTCTTCATTTTCAGGACATAATCTCGGACTATTCATCTATTATTGTCTAGAGATGAGCAAATCTGGGAAAGGTCTGACTCTTACATGGTCAGTTTATCTATAGAGGAGCTATGTTCCCCTCCATGGGTGTAATTAAAAGCAATGCTGTGTTGCAGATATGGGTTGAATTTGACCGGAATCCCAGTGATTTGGTCAGGGGACTATCAGAAAATAAAAAGTGGACGGTAGCTCTAACCATTACCTTAAATTGGGGTTTAGAAAGTTTGAAGTAGTTTGCAGGGCTTAAAGGGGTTTTCTCACAATGCAGTTTCACAGTCACAGGCAGCTTCAGACTTCTTGGTCAGACTGTGGGCAGGTCTATAGCAGGGATTGACACAGCAGCTTTGCTGTTCCTAGCTATCCCTGTTACACCAATGCATAGTGCTGAAGATTTATAAAGTGTTTTACACCAGGCTGCAGAGCTCTAAAGAGTGTTTACTTAGCTAAGTGAGAAACTTCCAAAGTCCATTACTAGAGAAAAAACTCTGCAGGAGGTGACTCACTTTGGACAGACTGAGTAATTGATGGCAGCTTAGAGCAATAAGAGAGAACAGAGAGATGGGGAGAGATGGTTGTAACTGGAGAAACTAGTGCGCTCTAAGAGGAGATAAAATCTTCTTTATCTCCTGATCAAAGAAAAGTTAAAACAAAGCAAAGTATTTCGAAAAAGTCTTTAATTATCTGTCCCTACATGTTCAAAGTCAATCAATGTGGTGAGAAAACCCCTTTAATTTACTGGTCCATGACTCTTCTGGTCCTGTGGTGCTCACATTCTGACATTTCCCATCCTTGTTTGACATCTCTTCTGTTCCAATGACACTTTAGGGTACCCTAAGGTAAGAAGTAACATTAGAAATGACAGAGTGTGAGGTACCAGAGATTATGGGGGTAAAAAAACAATGGGAATCGATAAATTAAGTCCTGCAGACCAGTTAAAAAACTCTAACCCCAATTTATGGTTACAGATACAGTCATAGTTAGGGCCAGATTTAGGGTTTGGGTCAGTTCAGTCCTCTGTGCAGACTCTGTACAAGCAGGATGTTCATGTCCACGTATAAATGCATTATCTTCTGATCAACATTTATGGTCTAGTTTTGAGTCACAGCCTGAGCTCTCTGGGGGGGGATCTTCTGGTTTGTTGGAAGGAAGCTTCCTAGAAGGGAAGCTCCCGGCAGCAGACACCTTGGTATGATAGACAGACCAATGATCTGGCCCACAAGGGCTAAGGGATTACTTAGGGTTGAGTGGAAGTCAAGAAAATAAAAAGGGCCCCCAGCCCATTAAGTAACTATCCCTTACATAATGAGTTGGTAACCTGTGTGAATATGGCCAAGGCTCATGGGACAAAGGAGTAACTTGAAGCTCCTGGGCCATAGTGATAAATGTCAAATGGGCCCCCCCGACTACCATGTGCCACTTACAATGCTGGTGTCTTCTTATGTGGAAGGAAGGCTTTTGGGCCCCCTCAGGCTGCAGGGCCCGGTAGTGACTGCTACCTCTGCACCCCCTATAGCTATGCCCCTGGGCGAAGGGGTGGTGGGGCTGTAATCTTCTCTTCATTGTGGTTGCCAAGTAAAATGTAGACAGTTTAGAGTCTTTTAAATTCACTTTGACTAATATCTGTGTTGTGCAGAATGAAAATAACGAAGGTGATGAAGACAACATATAAAGCAATGTAAAAGATAAGAAGAAGGTAGAGGAGGAAGAAGATTACGAAGAGTCGGACTACATTAACTGCTGACTGCTTGTTGTGTGGCGTTACTTGCTTCTTTTGTGCACGGTCAGCCATGGTCCTCGCACTTTTGTAGATGTTAAGGTGTCTTCAATGGCAACGTTGCTCTGATGTCATCTGCTTATTTCTCAAAAAGTATTTATATCAATGCATTTCTTGGTTAATAAATTCATGATTTTCAACTTTTTGTTGTCGACCTGTAGATTCATATCTGTGTGTGGCAGGTGGAGGAGGGGCTCCGGGTCTATATGGGTCTTTGGATGACAGTTGGATCTTGTTCATTCTATCTTTGTCATCACCAGACCTGGCTCAGTAGGACCTCTTCAGAACTTTTCTTGACTTTGAGTGATAGAGTCACAGAGTGGGACACTGTTCCCTACCTCTGGCTAGACTTTTGGTCACGGCAGGTCCATGTAAATGCTCCACTAGGCTATGTCTATATGATACTGTCGAATTTTTAAGCAGATTTGCTATTTAGAATCTGCAAAAATCGGACCATAAACCATCCCCATAGACTTCAATAGAAAATCTGAGCTTGTATTTTCTGAGGTCGGATTACAAAACCGAAATTCGTTCAAAAAACTGAGAACATGTTCTTAAATCTGTCATATTTCACTTGAAAACAGTGGATTATAGTGTAGTTCAATGTCAACGGGCCAGCCGAAATCCGAAAGCAACCGCAAAATCAGCGCAAGAAAATGTGGTAAAAAACTGCAGTTTTTTTTTACAGTTGCCGTGTGCACGTAGCCTTAGTCTTGAGTTAGGGTCCGTCCACACGACACTGGTTTTCAGTCGGATTTACAGACGGTTTTTGGATTTGAAAACCATCTGAAAACCGACTGTCAACCATCTGCATAGACTTTAACATAAAATAGATTCAGAAGCTCCCACTGAATGGATTTTCTGCCAGACTGTTTTTAACACCGGGGGTGTTCCTAAAAACTTAGAACATGTTCAATTTTCTGCCCGATTAATGGTTGAGGGGGACGGGCGATCCGTAAACCGCGGGCAGAACCACCCCCAAAACCGTGCAAAAGACGACAAAATACCAGCTGGATTCTTTAATCAGAATCTGACTGTTATTTTCACACTTACGTGTGGAAGCAGCCCGGGGGTGGCAGAGCCCCAGAAGCCTTATAAATAGCTTGCCCTGCTCTTAGTTGAGAAGAGGGTACAATTGTATACAGTCTAGACAATACTCTATGAGATAAACATTCTGGACTCCAGACTGATACATTGAGCACAGGTAGTTCTGTTCTCACTTAAAGGGAATATGTCGCCAATTTTTTTTGTTTTTACTTATTAAATCAAGCCCCTGATCCATATTCTTTTCCTCTCAGTCGTTTTTATTTCCTGATTGTAGATTTCTCTATTCGGCCGTCTATATATGATTGTGGGGAAGACATTCTTGCTTGCACTGCTTTAGCAGCAGTCAGAGAGATGCTTTACAGCAGCTTCATGCCCATAGGATTCTTAAGACAGAGTCTGTCCCATAGACTTGTATAGGAGAGTTTTCACGGTGAAGGGAGGGGAGAGGGGGAGCGGTGACATCTCCTCTTGTGATTGGTGGATCCTGTGCTATCTATTCACACTGGTGTCTCCTTTCAGTTTGACCCTCTTTGTGCTGATAATGAGCAGACAACTGAGACTCTTTCTCTACAGAACAGGAAGTGTCAGACTATTATTAGGCCTTGTGGCCAAAGTGAAAACTGCAGGACCTAAGAATTATTAAAAAAAATATTGAAAGTGATATGGAAAATGTAAAAAAACATAACCAAAAATGCCTAAAAAATGTGGTTAACACAAAAATGTGAGTTAATCAATAAGTGATTTTTTGATGACACATCCCGTTTAAGAAGTGGATACAACTGTATCTAGTCTAGACAATACTCTGTGAGCTAGGGTGCTTTCACACAGAGCCTTTTTGGTGCATTTTTGATACTTTTTGGTGCGTTTTTGTGCAGAAATGTGCAGCATTAATTGCTGTGCCTTAATGCATAAAAAATGAACCAAAAAATGGCTCCATTTTGGATGCATTTTTTGGTGTGTTTTTCAATGTGTTTTTTGTGGAGAATGTCACCGCAATTTGGGCTAGAGTCACAGCGCGTGTTTAGATGTCTGTCTGGATTTGTGTTTTGGACCCAATCATGCATCTAACAATGAGCTGTGTGATTTCCATTAGTTGCAATGTAAAACATACATCGGCGTTCAGGCGTCTGAGCATCGATGCGTCTTTCTTATGCATCTTTCGGATCCGTTAAAACAATTATCATGTCAATTCTTGATCTGTTTTACACAGCAGGCACCCTATTTAAAACTATAGGGTGCGATCCTGCTGCACAGAAAATGTATCCAAACACTGAGCACACTTTGGATTTGTCTTTGGATACATTTTCCGTAGCGCTTTACAATCCATTTTTCGGATTGAAAAACAGATTGAAGAACACTGTGTGAATATATCCTAATGCTGTACACATCTGCACAAAAAACACATCAAAAACACCCCAAAAAAAGCTCTGTGTGAAAGCAGCCATAGACAGCCTAAACTCCAGACTGATACACTGAACAGAGCTAGTTCTGCTCTCAGCTGAAAGTTATGTCCTATTATGAGAATAGTGGACAATCATGTTCCTGGGCTGCCATATAACTAAGGGTGCTTTCACACGGTGCGTTTTTGAATGCGTTTTTGAATGCGTTTTTTTGTGCAGAAAGACACAGCAATTAATGATATACATTGTTGCACAAAAAACGCATCCAAAAAAAACGCATCCACAGAAACGCACCGTGTGAAAGCACCCTAAGAGGACAGCATTATCCTGGCATAATCCGTGTCTTCTAAAAGGCTGCTTTCACACAGTGCCTATTTGATGCGTTTTTTTTAATGCATTTTTTGTGCAGGAAGGCACAGCAATTAATGCTGTACATTGCTACACAAAAAAACGGAAAAAATTGCGGTAAAAATCACGATTTAACCGCGGTTTTTGCCGCGATTTTTGTGCAGCAATGTACAGCATTAATTGCTGTGCCTTCCTGCACAAAAAATGCATTAAAAAACGCATCAAAAATACACTGTGTGAAAGCAGCCTTTAGAAGACACGGATATGCAGGATAATGCGTCCTCTAGGTGCTTTCACAGGTGCGTTTCTTTGGATGCGTTTTTTTTGGATGCGTTTTTTGTGCAACAATGTATATCATTAATTGCTGTGTCTTTCTGCATGCTGTGTGAAAGCAGCCTAATCCACAAGACTTTACACACAGTATTTGATTATTTACCGGAAACACCTTACTGAACAGTTTAGACAACAGTAAGAAGCTTGCTGGGAATTAAGGCAGTTTAATTGGAGCGCAGTTAAATCTGCACCAAAACTGAGCTGTGTGAAAGCACCCTTACAAATGCACTGATTGATTACTCACTTTCCAAACAATTTAGTTAAGTGATAATTAATTATATTGCAGTTAAAACTGCACCAAAACATGAACTGTGTGAAAGCACCCTAAAACTCCATACTGATACCTTGTATATAGCTAGTCTTGCTCTCAGCTGAGAACTGCATTTAGTTGTGTCCAGTCTAGACAATGCTCTGTAAGCTACGACAGCCTAAACTCCAGACTGATAGACTGCACAGAGCTTGTCCTGCTCTCAGCTGAAAGTTGTTCTATTATGAGAGTATTGGACAATCCTGTTCCTGGGTTGTCATATGACTAAGAGGACAGCAGTATCCTGGCATAATCCGTTTCTCCTATAAGTCTCATAGAGCCAGCTTGCTGATGGTTGTTCTGCAGTATTGCTGATTCCTATGTTATATACAGTGTAACAAAGGGACCAGACTTATTTTACAATGTGTCCTCGGCTGTGTGGTTCCTCTTTGCTGTGGCTCTTCTGAGTTTCCCTTTGAGATGTCACTTCTGATGTTGCGGCACATTCACGATTGTTTCAATGCACATTCACATGAAGTTTCCTAGCATTGATTTCTCCTCTGATTCCTTTATGTTGTAATCTTACAGTTATACTGAAGCAATAAGCAGTAATTAATACAGTCACGACCCAATGGATGTCTACAGATATTGTTTACTTGATTGCACAAGGATTTGCAACATCAGCTTGCAACAGGAACATTTGTGAGATGAATCTGCAAGACAAATGTAGCAAAATATTTATAATACAAAAGATTTGCTAAATATTCTAAAACAGTGGCAAACCTACAGCAAAATGAGGCCCGCCACTGCTAGAGGGCTAGTTATGGAAGGTGGGTTTGCACAGACACTGACACTCTGATATGATAGCTCAATGCATTCAGATCAAAGGATTTGGGGTTTAATGCTGTAGTTGTGCAAATCCACGTGTTGATAGCTCCCCCTAGTGGCCAGTGTTATAGTACAAATAAGAGTGAGACCTGTGCTCCTCCTGGGAACTGCTCTGCAACATCCTTAAAGGGGTTTTGCCACAATCTAATGTTGACGTGGGATCCTCCAAAATGGCTATTTAATCACTTTTTTAAATATATATCAATAAAATAGTGTAGCCTCTGAGAGCTACAGCCTTCCTTACATGCCCTTGGTTTCCTGACAGTTTATATTAGACACGACCAGGAGCTGACAGGAGCTGATCTGGCCACTCTTGCGTTGTTTGCACTTCTTATCTGATGGCAGGGAACATGAACGAGCTTTGAAGGGACTGGAGAGAAAATATCCTGTGTCTTTTGTATAGAGAATCCACTGGTTGTAATGTAATTATCTGAGTAAACATGCAGACACTCCCTGCTCAGCCCCCCCCCTGCAGCAGTTCGTGAACAAATGAAAGACGTTGCCTACTCAGAGCTTATATTCTTTCCTGAGCAGATAAGAGGGAGAAACTTGTGCACAATACAGTTATCCCCTGTAGATTAGCCAAATAGCATGTTTGCTCAAGTACAGAGACTGAATATCAGGAACGTGCATGGGAGGTGGAGCGATGACATCACAGAGGAGGTACTGTTTTTTTTTAAACACAGAAACACAACGCCCCTTTTTCAAGCCTCAAGAGGGGAGTATCAGCCTGTTAGGTGAGGAACTCACTTCTTGGCAAAACCCTTTTAAATTTCCAGTGGAGTAATGTGCCCGGTATCTGGTGTAATTCATCTACTGTAACATTTACCCCAACTCTAGATGATGACCAGGAAACCATCACATGTGAAATGTCAAACTCCAAGAGATTTCCTTTTTGTGTGAATAAGAGCCTATTCTTCATACAGGCCTTGTCCTGCTCTCTCCCAGCTTTGCTTCTGATACAATGAAAGGCGCCATATGTCAGAATGTTGTATACTCTGAGACCTGGTGGGGTTTCGGGGTTCTGCTTAAGCAAAACTAGAAGGTAGCGAGTAGGAAGGGAGCGCTGTAACTTGCTAGTATAACATTAACTGGAATATATTTTATAGGAAGCAACGCATTTTGTGCAAATCACACTTTGTTAAGTTTAGTGAAGAATGAAACGCGTTGTTTCCAACAAAACATTCAACCTGTGGTGGCCACTGCAGGGAATAAATGTAGCCGCCTACTGCTGAGAAGGGGTAACACATTTGGGGTGAGTCCTATATGTTCTGACAACAAATAGTAAATAATCCACAATATTTTTGAAAAAGTGCTACGTGAGAGTACGACTGACTAAAAATATTACTGTCAGTTCTTCTTTTCCTTCCACTCTGATGGGACCTTGAAAGACACTTGCAAAAAAATGTATTTACTTGGAATCAGACCTTTCAACCTTTCAAGTGAATAGAAGGAGGAAGAAAGAAGTTACAACACAGAGAGATTTTAACCAACGAGGGCAAGCAAGAGCTGGACAGTAAGGGAAGCAAGAAGAAGCATTGTGAGAAGCTCTTCAGACCGGAGGTGAGTGCAGACTTTTCTTTTTCTTCAATCATAAGCTATAGAATAGAAGACTTTTTCCAAATATATTGCTTTGTTTATTTTGCTTTGTTGAGGGGATAAGAGAGATTTTATCTGCTATGAGTACACTCAGGTTTATCTGGTTACCGTCCTGCTCTCCTCTTCTCTCTCTGCTGTCTCTTATTTAATAACAGGGAGTGACGCTACCTTAGGTCAGCACATAGGATACCGGCAGCTTGATAACAGAGTGTGTTATCTCCAACAAACAGAGAAGACTAATAGCTTTTGATTACTTTGAGTTCTGTAGCTTTCTGCTCTATAGATTACATCTCCAGCTCTCATGTCACTGCAATTAGAAGACTGGTGAATTTGGAGCTGATATGCCAATCACTATTATAGAACCACCCACAGCGTGACCAGGAATAGACAGGAAGTATGAATCTGAAGCTGCTTTTGGTCTGTGAAACAGAATGGTGAGACAACCACTTTAAAGTTAATGGAGAGTAGAATCATACCAGGGTTCCGACTACAATTCACATGTCAAAATAAGTTAAAGGGGTGTTATCGTTTCATTAAATGGTCTTCAGAATAAGGGGACAGTGAAAACAAGCAACTTGGTAATTGGTTGTCATTAGCAAAGCTGCCTTGTTCTCACAGTGTCCCTTATCTTGTGTTTTTATTTACACTGATATCCAGTCCGGGTGGAATCCCTCCTGATCCCTCCTCCTTGCAATTCACTAGCTGAGAGCTCATTTACATTCTGCACAGCCCCTGGGTCGATTCACGGAGCTGTGTCTCTGACTCAGAGTTAGAGGCCATAGCATTTTTCTGTCTCCACACCTAGCAGAAACAGACTGCAGCAGATTGTACAATGAGAAAACATGACAGTTTTGACCCTGTGCCTAACTCTCCTGCATACACGCAGATCTGTGCCGTTCTTAGAAAGCTGTAATACATCTCCAGCTGTGAGAGATCAGTGCTCAGTCTAGATTGAATGCAGCCTGTGGTATGTATATAGCTCTTATAAAATAAGACTGATAGGGAGAGACACAGTGATATGTGGACTCAGAGAGGGGAGGGGGGGAGTCTCAGGCCAGCAGTGAAGGGGGATGATGTCATCCAGCTGGGAGGGGAAGAAACGCCCCTGCATTCACAGAGCTGAGAAGCTAAGAGCAGTGTGAATGAGCCGAAGTAAGGAAGCGATACATCCCCTTTAAGTAAAAATTAAAGGGGTTGTATCATTTCATTGAATGGTTTTCAGAATAAGGGGACAGCGAAAACAAGTAATTTTGCAATTAGATGTCATTAGCAAAACTGTCTTGTTATCACAGGATCCCTTATCTTCTGTTTCTGTTTACACTGATCTCCAGTCCTGGTAGGATCCCTCCTCCTTGCATTTCACTAGCTGAGAGCTCATTTACATTCTGTTTGTGCCCCCGGTCGGCTGTATTCACAGAGTTTGCATTCCTGCCTCTCACTCAAAGTAAGGGACCGTCACATTTTCACTCTGCACAGCCAGAAGAAACAGAATAACACTGCAGGGCTTCTATAATCAGAAAACAGCACAATTGTGCGACTGTGCCTAAACATAGAAGGAGCATTAGAGGCCGAGAGCATTTCACTCTGCACAGCTCTGGAGGAGTTTATACAAGACTGGATTCATTTGTAACATGAATGCAAGCCTGTGGTATGTAAACAGCTCTTACATAGTCTGCATAGGGAGAGACACAGTGCCATGTGGAGGTGGGGGAACACACAGAGCCAGCATGAACAGTGAAGGGGGGGATGATGTCATCCCTTCGGTTAAGAAACACCCAGCTGGGAGGGGAAGAAACGCTCCTGAATTTCTGTAACTGAGAGGCTGTGAGAGCAGTGAAACAGGCTAACTGACGAAGCGATACATCCCCTTTAACTTTCAATTTTTCAAAATCTATCAGACTTCTTAGTCAAGTGCTGTACTGGGCTCTCGTTAGCAGTTTATATAAGTGACCACCACTGCATGAAAGTCGATACACACTGAGACAGATTTGTGCAGTTAGTAGAGGATTGGATGACCCTTTGTAATCCATCTACAGTTTGTTCCACCAGTGTCCACAGAAAGATGTAATAAACGTGTATGAGCATAAAAACCTGTGAAGGTGGGTGGAGTGCGAAAAACCAGCGAGGAGGCAGCCACTCCCCCATACAGACAATCTAATATTTGGCTTTGCACATCCAAAAACTTTTTTGAAAAATGAGCATAGGTGCACCCTGGTGTGGCAGCAATATACATACACATTCCAACTCCTTGTTGGTTTCTCGCACTCCACCCACCTTCACAGGTTTTTAAAACAATGCAGTGTACCTTGGAGCTGGAGCCTTCACTCCCTGAAGTGTGGAGGTCTGAACAGGCCCTAAAGAGAGGAAACATGAGTGTAGGCTTCCACCTGCATTTGAGGTCCACTTGCTGATTGAGAGGTGGGCTTAAAGAGGTTTTGCCACCATGTGATGTTGACGTGGGAAACTCCAAAATGGGTATTTAATCACTTTTCTAAATATATGTGATTAAAAAAAGTGAAAACTCTGAGAGCTACAGCATTTCTCAACCCCCCTTGGTTACCTCAATGCTTTCCCTAGTCACGACCCAGGAGCTAACAGGCCGCACTTGCGTGAATCACTTCTTATCTGATGAGGGAAAATAAAAAAAAAAAAAAAAAAAAAAAAAAAAAAAAAAAAAAAAAAAAAAAAAAAAAAAAAAAAAAAAAAAAAAAAAAAAAAAAAAAAAAAAAAGTGAAAAAATAAAAACAGCATTCTCACCCCTTTTACCCCCTTCCAACCCCCGGGCTAACGGGCCGCGCTGGAATCCTTTTTCTGAACAGGCAAAATGAATGGTCTTTTAAGGCACCGGGTAGCAATATGTTTTCTTTTGTATACAGAATAAACTAGTTGTAGTGTTATTAGATCCCTGCTTTATCTGATGACAGAGAACATGAAGGAGCTTTCAAGCTGCTGTGTAGAATAAGTGTTGTCTTTTGTATACAGAATCCACAAGTTATAGTTCAGTGAACATGTCACAGGATCCCTTATGCAGCTTTGTGCTCTGGCTGTGTGTGTCTCTCTCTCTTTCAGCTCCGTGATTTGTTTACATTAGCTACTTAGCAGATAAGGCTCCTCCTGACAGTGCAGTCTGAGGCTGTGTCTTGCTGTATTGAGAATCCACTCTTTTACTGTTTATTATTTCACTTAAATTTTGAGACGCTCCCTTGGATTCCTCACTCCTCACTCGCCCCCACCCTCTCTCCCCTGCAGCTTCATGACTCAGCGTGATTTCTTTACATCCTGCTTTCATGCTGAGAGGAGCTAAGTAAGTGTGTCTTGGCAAATCCCCTTTAAAGGGGTTTTGCCACGAGGTAATGTTGACGTAGGATCCTCCAAAATGGGTATTTAATCACTTTTCTAAATATATGTGATTACAAAAAGTGAAGCCTCTGAGAGCTACAGCTTTCTGTACAAGCCCTTAGCTACTTAAAAGTTTTCATTAGACACGACCAGCTGGAGCTGAGGAGCTGAGCTGGCCGTGCTTGCTTGTTTGCACTTCTTATCTGATGACAGGGAAGATGAATGAGCTGTGAAGGGACTGTGGAGAAAGTGCAGTGTATGAGTCTCTCTACTGTATAAAGAATCCACTGTTGTAATGTAATTATTTGAGTTAACTTTTGAGACTCTCCCTTATTGCTCACTCTCTGCTCACCCCCTCCCTGTCCCCCGTGCAGCGTTCATGACTCAGCATGATTTGTTTATCTTCTGTCTGAGCAAGATAACAGGTAAGGTCAGTCACTTCGTGGCAAAACCCCTTTAAGCAGGTTTGATCAAAAATGTGAACTAAGAACCTCAAAAATTCTTCAGGTATCCTAAGTAGCAGAAATGCTTTCACAAAAATTCCTATGTGCCTTTTGATAGTTTTTTTTAGTTAATAGTGTGCTGCTGATATTGGAATGTGTATGTATATTGCTGCCATACCAGTGTGCACCTATGCTCATTTTTTCAAAAAAGTTTTTCGGATGTGCAGAGCCAAATATTGTTGTCTACATAAAAACAAAGACACAGCGCAGAGAACCCTGTTACAAGACAGTCATATTAATCAGGGTAATATAGGGAATACACGTCAGTAAAATAATGTAGCGATAATGATGTAGATGACATTTATCCGACTCCCACCTTACTTTTATAGAACAACAGACAATACAATTGTTCCACAGAATCTAAAGTCCACCCAAGATCTCATCCAAGGCTTCATCTCAGTGTCAGGATGAGGCACATAAAGCTCGGCAGCCTGTGGGTCAGCCTTGTGGTCATCCTCCCGCTCTTCTGGGAAGGTAAGTGCAATAATCTGTTTCCATGTCTTGTTTGATAGCCCTTTTAGCTTTTGGTGTGCCACTGCTATTGGAAAGTGTGTATATATACCACAATCATGCCAGTGGCACCCGGGTTCACATTGTATGTTTTTCAGAATTTTTTTTTTTTTTTGTGCAGAACTATACCTTGCAATTGGCATATATTGATTTTAATAAAGGGAGGAGTGGATGACTCCATTTTGGTTACTTGCACCCCGCCCACCTCCATGGGTTGCTACATCAGTGCAGTGTGCTTATAAAGCTGGTGTGTTTTTTTTTAATTTTTCTTTCTGGATTATGGAGGTCTGTTGACTCAAATGAGAAGTCTGAATTGGACTCAAGTGAGAGGTAAAAATAGAGTAGGACCACCCGCCTTGAGATCCCGTTGGTAGCCGGGGGTGGCTTAAACATTTTTGATCAAAACGTGTGAACTAAGAATCTCAAAGATTTTTCAATAATCTGTTTTGACACTTTCAAGAGTGATTAAGTGACTGCATATTGTTCTTACATCTTGGGAGGCTGAGATCTATGGTTCTCATTCAGAAGATCAAGAAGATCCTGCAGAGTAAGATCTCAAGCTCATGGCTGCATTACTAATACAGGTACTACAGTAGTATATCTCAAAAAATTAGAATATCATTGAAAATTAAAGGGGTCTCCAGGACTCTATTTATTATAGGGCAAATGTATTCTATTAAACCTTGTAATTCACACTGTAATGAGTCTATAAAATATATGGGTTTCTCTATTTGACTTAAATTCTTGATATCAATTATCTTTTCAGTGATATTCCGATTTTTTGAGATCCACTAGTATGTGTGTTATGCATGTGCTCCGTGCCAAACAGCACCATCGATCATAGCTCCCTGGGGCTCTGTGGGTATAATGAGGGTGCTGATGATCATGAAATGTCCTCAACTGTATAATTTAAAGGGGTTTTCCACAATCTTATGTTGATGTGGGATCCTCCAAAATGGGTATTTAATCACTTTTTTTTTTAAATATATGCAATTGAAAAAAGTGTATCCTGAGAGAGCTGCAGCATTGCTTAGATGCCCTTAGTTTCCTGACTGTTTACATTAGCTACGACCAGGAGCTGAACTAGCCACGCTTGCGTTGTTTGCACTTCTTATCTGATGGCAGGGCACATGGATGAGTTGTGAAGGGAGGGGGAGAACAAAGCAGTTCTTCTGGGCAAGTGCCCTACCTCTGCTCTGTGACAGAGCCTGGGTCTGCTGTATAGAGAATCTGCTGGTTGTAATGTAATTATCTGTGTAAACATGCAGACGCTCCCTGCTCAGCCCTCCTCCCTCCACCCCTGTAGCAGTTCATGAATGCTGCCTGCTTGGATCTTATCTTCTCTCCTGAGCAGATAAGAGGAGGAGGGGGGGGGGACAAAACCGGTGGAGCTTGTGCACAATACAGTTATCCTCTGTGGTTTAGCCAAACAATGTTTGCTCAACTACAGAGACTGAATATCAGCCTCAGGAGCGTGCATGGGAGGTGATGCAATGACATCATGGAGGAGGCACTTATTTTTTTAAACAGAAACACAACGCCCCTTTTTTTTAATTCTTAAGAGAACAGTTCAGCCTTTTAGGTGAGGAAATCACTTCTTGGCAAAACCCCTTTAAGTTATATTGTATAAGAAATCCGTTTTACCTCACTTAGGGTGTAGGAGAGATCACATACAAATGTATATATCACCTCATAATAATGGTGCAGGCTCTGCCTTAGGGACAGAAGGTCCTGGAGCCTCATTCTCCTTCCAACCTCTTTCCATGGGCTAATTCCACACAATGTGGTTCCTCTGGGGAGCAGAGTCCTGCACAGGTTCTCTCCACTCAAGAGCAAAAGAGATGGGAGCAACCAAGACTGCGGCCCCTCTCTCTCCAAAAGCCCCACAGAGGGCTTTTTGGTGTATATATGGTATAAACTTCATAGAGACAGGGCCATGTAGCCTCTGTTGGGCTTTTTGGGAGAGAGGGGACGCAGTCTTGGTTGCCCCCATCTCCTTTGCTCTTGAGTGGAGAGAAACTGTGCAGGACTCCTCTCCCCAGAGGAACCACATTGTGGGGAATTGGCCCATGGAAAGAGGTTGGAAGGAAAATGAGGCTCCAGTATATATATATATATATATATATATATATATATATATATATATATATATATATATATTATATATATATATTATATATATATATATATATATATATACAACCCTTATCATTATAAGCTTGAGCTTTACTACGAAATGCAAGACATAGGTAAGGAAAGATCTGATACATCACATAATCTTGTTATACCTAAAATGTAATAATGCCGTCCTCTCTCCTCCTACAGGTATCACATGTCAGTACTTTTATAATATAGGCTATTCTATACAAGTGGCTTCTAGTGCCCATGTCCAGGAGGGTCTCTGTGTTTCCATTCCTTGCACCTTCATTGCTGAATATAGAAATACATTCACTAATTCCTTTGGATACTGGTTCTGGTCATCTTTCAAACCAAGTACTATTGCAGCCACTAATGATAAATCCAGGGCTGGGCAAAAACCAAACTTCCATCTGACGGGAAATCCGGATACCGGAGACTGTACCCTGACAATTGATGATGCCAGGAAAGGATGAGGGGACGTATGGCTTCAGATTTGAAGAAAGCAAAGACAGTAGAGTGAAATTTAATTATGATAGAGACGCAACAACCTCCATCACTGTGACAGGTAAGTGTGAGTGTAACCATCAGATGTCACTGGGGTCTATATGTGCTGGATGTGCAGTATCTGGGCTACAAACTGACTATGTCCAGCACTGAAACCATTTGCTATTGCTTTAATACATCTTAAACTAAATTTTTTAAAGGGAAACTCTAACCAAAACTAAAGGTCCCTACATGTTTCATAAAGGCTTCCATGTTTTATTCTCTTATTTGTTCTTTCCCAGCTATTTCTATCTCTATCTATGACCCTGGAGTGGTTACATAGTAACAGGGTGAATCCGACTCCAATAACTCACTTTTAATCCTGGGGTCTATAGCAAGGGTCCCCAACTCCAGTCCTCACACCCCACTATCAGGTCAGGTTTTCTGGCTTTCCTTAGCATTGCACAGGTGATTTCATTATTGGTAGTGCATTCTGTGGGAGATCCTGAAAACATGACCTGTTGGTTTGGGGGTGAGGGGGACTGGAGTTGGGAATACTGGTCTATGGAGATCCCTGTGTCACCAAACAGGCACCATAATGTCTGTGTTTTGGATGGGAACAAAGGTTATATATATATTTTATATATTAATATATATATATATATATATATATATATATTATATTTTATATATATATTTATAAATTTTTATATATAAAATATTATATATATATATACCTACATATTACATATAGTAGGCACATACCTATGTAAACAGCATGTAAAAGCTGTCTGTATAATCTCTTGTCATAATGTGTTAACAAAATGGGCCGCCTTAGTAGTTTGTATAGATCATCGTGTTAATTTCCCAAGAGGCAAACCCCTTCTGAAGTTTACACCCTGTGTTCAGACTTTCCTGAAGAGTGGGGAGGGGTCTGTAGATAAGGACGTGCCAATAGAACCCCCACAGCCAAGTCCAGTGTTGCTTCTTATCTTACTAATTTGCAAAAATATTAAAAAGTTTTCCATTTTGGGTAATAAAGTCAAAAGCATTTTCACATCAACAGGGGCATGTTGTGATTTTCTTTCTCGGTGCACCCCCCTTTTTTATTTTTAAGCTAATTTGGACCCCCACAAGGACAGAATAGCCCCTTCGAGGCTACTTCCATTTCATCTGCATGGACTGTATCACACATAGGGTGGCCAAACTCCTATCACTAATTAGACAAACTGGTGTCATAGAGTTGTGATGGAAAAGCTGAAAGTCCAGCCTCCGTTTTTGTATAATTGTTTAATTTTCTAGGAGAATACTGAGAGAAGGAAAATGGCAGTCGCTGTAGCTGCCCATGGGATCCTATACTGAGACATCATGGGGCTGGTAGTATAACACAAAGAAAGATAAGGCAGGGAAATCTAACCTTCAAGATAGTGTCTGATGAGAAGCAGAGCAGTGACTGGACTGCAGGGAGGGGAGCACAGTATACATTATAGAACTATATAAACATTAGACAATGAGGCAGTGAGGGCAAGTTTTGCTTTGTTTTTGTTTAGTTTGAAGCAGTTTTGCACATAGTTTTGGTTGAACACGTTACCATTTTGTGTATACAGCTATGAAGTCCCTGGTGTCTCTATGGTTTTATGACGTTCAAACTGTGAAATCTGATTCTGCAATCATATTGCATCAGTAATACAGCCTTCAGTTTGCTAACCTACAAGTGGTACAAGACAATATAACTACCAGTGTGATAGTACTCCTGCCAATATCTGGGAAGCACCATCAGGGAGATCCCAAAGGGAGCACCGAGAGTGATGTGGGCAGGGCAACATGCAAAATGATTACACTTATGCCTCACTTATTGTTATACTGTAGGACATGCACCCAACGTATGGACTTAGTATCACAGATAAATTATATCACCTCCTTCAGCATAGCCCAGAATGAATACAAAGCACCCAGCAGACCCGCTAGACATAGACAGACCCCAAAAATACCCCCTGTGTAGAAATCTCACACAAGACCATCTACTTAGAGAGCCCTGACTAGACACCAGATTGTAGTCCCATAACAGACCCCTGCCTATTTACATAGCACAGACTAGACCCACTGTTTGTAGACCCCATTCTAGACCCCACTTATTTCCAGAACACAGATTAGACCCCCATTAACAAACCCAAGGTCTTTTATATAGACCTTCAAGGGGTTTTCTCACTACAATGGTCAGCTTTCAACATGTAAGGACAGGTAAATGAAGACTTTTATTAAATACATTGCTCTTTTGATATTGCAGAAGATAAGAGATTTTATCTGCTCTGAGTCCACACAAGTGTCTCTAGGTCACCGTCCATACCTCCCTGACAAATTAGACAGAGAACAGGGGGTGACATCACCATGATTGGACACGGAGCAGAGTTTTTATATCTAAAAAGATGAGATTATTTACCTTGGAACACAGTTGTTTTCACTCTTGGGAGGACTGTAGCTTTGCTTCCTACAGATTAAATCTCCTGCAGTCATCTCACTGTAACAGGCTCAGCTAGAAACAGCAGAGTTGATATGCTAATCACTGCTATAGAGCCACCCCCAGCCTGACCAGGAAGTGTGAGTCTAAAGCTGCCTTTAACTTTATGAAACAACATGGTGAGCAAACCCCTTTAAAGCACCCCTTCACATGTTTCAGGGTACAATTTCTGATGCTAAACTCTTTCTTTTCCTACCACTCCTGGTACTCCTGTTTGGGAACAACTTTAGGGTCTAAAATACATGAAAAAAACTTTGAGATTCTTAGCTCACATGTTTTGATCAAAAAATGCTTATGCCACCCCCGGCTTACAACGGGATCTCAAGGTGGGTGGTCCTACTCTATCTTTACCTCGTACTAGAGTCAAATTCAGACTTCTCATCGGGTCAACAAACCTCCATAATCCAGAGAGAAAAATAAAAAATCACCAACCTTACAAGCATACTGCACTGATATAACAAACTGTGGAGGTGGGCGGGGTGCAAGAAACCAAAATGGAGGCATCCCTATATAGATTAAAAGCAAAATATGCCAAATACAACATATTTTTTCTGCACAAAAAAAATTTCAAAAAACACAATGTGCCCTGGGTCCCACTGGCATGGTTGCGGCAAAAAATTATTTTTAATTTTATTAAAATTTTTTTTTATATATATATATATATTATTATATACACAAATACCTTTTCCTGGCACCCCCCTCAGCTAAAAGGGCTATCAAACGGGAAAACCCCTTAAAAAGCTTTTTATGCTATCTTCTACTAAAAAAAAACTTTGGTTCTTAGCTCACTTGTTTTGATAAAAAAATGCTTATGCCACCCCCGGCTTACAACGGATCTCAAGGGGGGGGGGGTCCACCATCCTTACCTCCACTAGAGTCAATTCAATTTGTATCAAATAAAAATTTTCATTTTTTAGAGGGTTTCCATGTTTGTATAGCCCCTTTTAGCATTGTTGTTTCCCTGGGGTTTTATAAATATATAGCCGCAACCCCTGCCAGCGGCACCCGGTTACATTGTGTTTTTCAGAAATGTTTTTTGTGCAAAAATTACTTTATTTGGCATATATTGTTTTAATCTATATAGGGGAAGGGATTCCTCCATTTTGGTTTCTTCAACCCGCCCCCTCTCAGGTTGTTGTATCAGTGCAGTATGCTTGCAAGGTTGGTGCTTTATTATTTTTCTCTTGGATTGTGGAGGCCTGTTGGCCAAATGGACGTTAAATTTGGCTCAATGAGAGATAAAGATAGAGTAGGACCACCCGCCTTGAGATCCCGTTGAAGTCGAGGGTGGCATAAGCATTTTTTGATCAAAACAAGTGAGCTAAGAATCTCAAAGTTTTTTTCATGTATGACAGATAGCATAAATGCTTCTTTAGAGGTTTCCATGTATTGTATAGCCCTTTTAGCTGATGGTGTGCCACTGGAAATGGTATGTGTGTGTATATATATATATATATTTATATATTTATTGCTTTTAATCTATATAGGGAGGAAGGGATGCCTCCATTTTGGTTTCTTGCACACCGCCCACCTTCATAGTCTGTTATATCAGTGTAGTATGCTTGCAGGGTTGGTGTTTTTTTTTTTTTCTCTCTCTGGATAATGGAGGTCGGTTGACCCAATGAGAAGTCTGAATCTGGCTCTAATGAGAGATAAAGATAGAGTAGGACCACCCGCCTTGAGATCCCGTTGAAGTCGAGGGTGGCTTAAGCATTTTTTGATCAAAACGTGTGAACTAAGAATCTCAAAGTTTTTTTCAACTTTAGGGTCATCTCCTTTGTTTATTATGGTAGCTATGGTGTTTGAGGAAGGGGAGAGTCCTCCCCGAAACGTCACACGTTACCTGTCCGTCCTGGACCCCGCCTGTCTGTACGCCTACTTGCTCCACTACGTTGGCTCCGTGCTCAGGGACCGCTGGAGCGCTACAAACTTGTACCATGGATTTGGGACCCTGATTGGGCTACGGACGTCTATGTTTTTCACGCAAGTAGCACTAGCTTGTGCACCAAGAATTATTTGTTATGTTTTTAAGGAACTACAATAAATGACGTTTTATTTATATTTAGCATTGCTGCAACCTGTGTTTCTATTGCTAATGACTGATGGGAGAGAGGGATACTCCCACTAGCAGCTGATGCGATCGTAGCAGTCAGAAGACTTTTACATTGCCACATCTCTATAGTTGCAAGCTATGGCAAAGCAAGGACACTTTTTTATAGGACCCTATGGAATACCCCCCAAATCAGAATCTTTGTTATTGTGACATTTGAAGGGGTTGTCCAATTTAATAAACGATTAATTAAAAGAGGCCAAGAGAAGAGAATACAAAAAAAAGAGTGTTCCCCCACTCTTGCTGCTCCGAAGCCTCCCGCTATCCGCTCCTCTTCACTTACGGGTTCTTGTTCCAATCCACAGAATAGTTACGCTGCATAGGTAGGGTTAATCTTTTTCAGGGTGATCAAGGGATGTTCGTTCAGTCATAGAAGAAAATGTTATATTTCATTTTTATAGTTTCTTCTTCTCTATTGTGAAATTAGTCAATTTTTGCTCACTTCTGTGATGAACCATTGGGATCTCCAAACCAGTGCAATAAATTGGTTTCTTTGATTCCTTCTACATTTAGAGTAATTCTCCAATTTTTGTAATCGTCAGTATAATGTTCTCATTATTATTATTTTACATCCAAGTGACCAGTAATTGAATACCTCCTAGAATAACAGTGTGGCATCACAGCTATTCCTGTATGAGACATTTGATGTTCTAATACACTTTAACGTGTCACTGATTGTTCCTCGTGCAGATCTCACAGAAGAACCAGTCATCTTAGATCTTGGGACAGTGGTTGTCGGTAAAAGTAAGACAGTGACCTGCGCTCCTCCCGGGAACTGCCCTGCCACGTCCTTATCTTTCCAATGGAAGAAGAGTAATGTGGTCGGACTCTGGGGTAATTCATCTTCTGTAACCTTTACCCCAACTTCAGATGATCACCAGGAAACCATCACATGTGAGATGAAGAACGCCAAGGGGAAGACAACTCAGAAAACTGTTCTCCTTGATGTGTGTAAGGGCCTTTTATAGTTACAAACCTCCTCCTCCCATCTCCCAGCCCTTGCTTATAAAAAAATTGAAAGGTGCCCAAATTTAGAATTCTGTTTTCAACATTAATACCATGTTGATTTCCGCTTAATTTGGGTTAAAGAGGTTTTCTTACCACAATGATTGGCTTTTAACATATTTGGAATGGTAATGAAGACTATTACCAAATACGTTGCTGTTCTGATTTTGCTTTGTTCAGGAAAAAAAAGATTTTCATCTCCACTTAGTGTACACAAGTTTCTCATGGTTACCGATCACCACTCCCTGCTCCCTCTCTTTCTCCAAAAGCTGCTGTCCGACCATAATAAGTCACTCCCTGCTGAGTCTTATCTCAAGCACAGGAGTTTGTTTACCTAAGTTAATGACACGTTTAAACCCTAAGAGCTCTTTAGACTTGTTCATTACAAATTATAAACCTCCTGTACTCATGTAACCCAGGTCGGGGTGATGGGAAGGTGAAGATAGGTGACCGCCTAGGGTGCCACATCATCTCAGACAAGAAGGGGGCACTAGGGGGCATCAATGGGGCTGAATTTTCCTATTAGTATGGGCGCTATGTATCTTATTCGCCTAGGGCATCAGAATACCTTGTCCCAGTCCTGCATGTCACCATAGCCGGAAGCTATAGCAAAGCTGCTCTGTCAATCACTGCTATAGAATTACCCACAGCCTAACAAGAAAGTGTGAAGTCTGAAGCTGCTTTATTAAGACAACTCCTTTTAACAGTCAAGTAGAAAGAGCCATCACTGTATGCATATAAACTCATACAATAAAACCTGTCAATTACTGAGAACTTTACCTTCTGGACTCCTGAAAAGGGTTGTCTCACCATAACAGCTTCCTAGTCAGGCTGTGGGTGGTTCTTTAGCAGTGATTGACATAACAGCTCTGCTGTTTCAAGTTGAACCCGTTACAGTGACATCAGTGCGGGAGATTTGTAAACTCTAGTGCACAAGGCTATAAAGCTCTTACAGGTTAAAGCTTGTCAGTAAGTAATGTAAGTGAGCTCTTGCTTTTAGAGATATGAATTACAGCAGGGAGTGAGACATCATCCTGTCCACTGCTACAGCCTGCAAGAGCAGAAAAAGGTGGCTGGTAACCTAAGGAAGCTTTTGTCCAAAAGCAGAAGATAAGATCTTCTGACTCTGAAGAGAAGCAAAATCGGAACACCAATGTATTTGGTAATAATCTTTGTTTACCTTTGTATATATGTTTAAAGCCATTCAATGAAACAGGATATCCCTTCAATTCAGAATAAGCAGGGATTTATCAAATCAAATGCAAGTTCTGCTAAATCTTTCTCACAGAACTATACAGTGAAGGAAATAAGTATTTGATCCCATGCTGATTGTGTAAGTTTGCCCACTGACTAAGACATGAATAGTCTATAATTGTAAGGGTAGGTTAATTTTAAAATTGAGAGATAGAATATCCAAAATAAAATCCAGAAAATCACATTGTATAAATTATATACATTTATTTGCATTTTGCAGTGAGAAATAAGTATATGATGCCCTCAACTGTAAATTATATTAGGAACGCTTTTAACCTTGTGTAGGGGTGATAAAATAAAAGCACATGTATGATCTCAGACACAGGAAAAAGGGGGCTCCATAGGAAAGATCAAACCTGGTCCTGGATTCTGGTGCTTGCTCAGCCCATCAGGACACAAGTGTCTGGAGCCTTGTTCTTCTTCTTCCACCTCCTTTCCATTGCTTAATTCCCCACAATGTGGTTCCTCTGGGGAGCAGAGCCCTGCACAGATTTTCTCCTCTCAATAGCAAAGAGATACGAGCAGCCAGGACTGCGGCCCCTCTCCTCCAAGACCCCATAGTGTTTCTATGGTCTGTCTCTATGGAGTTAATACTCACATCCCTAAATTATATGCTTAATGTGATAAGCTTAAGCGTTCCTGAATGATGCTAGAAGTAGGTAAGGAAAAACAAAACAAAAGCAAGACTTTCCATCACTCCACTCACTGCCTCATTAACCATTGTGTCCTACAGTTCTATAATGTATACTGTGCTCCCCTCCCTGCAGTCCAGTCACTGCTCTGCTTCTCATCAGATACTATCTTGAATTGTAGTTAATGTGTATGTGGATTATGTAATTTATGTGATACTTGATATGTAATAATACCATCCTCTATATTCCTACAGGTATCACATGCCAGGACACATATCATCCAGCCTATTCTATACAAGTGTCTCCTATTGTCCATGTCCAGGAGGGTCTCTGTGTCTCCGTTCCTTGCACCTTCACTGCTGATAATAGAAATACATTCACTAATTCCTTTGGCTACTGGATGCGGTCGCCTCTCTTTTCACGTTATATTGCAGCCACTAATGATAAATCCAAATATGTGCAAAAAAAAACCTTCCATCTGACGGGAAATCCAGATACCGGAGACTGCACCCTGACAATAGATGACGCCAAGAAAAGAGATGAGGGGAGGTATTACTTCAGATTTGAAGAAAGCAAAGACAGTGAAGTGAAATATAATTATGATAGAGAAGTAACAATCTCCATCACTGTGACGGGTAAGTGTGAGTATAGCCATCAGATATCACTGGGATCTATATGTGCTATACGTAGTATATACAGTATCTGGGCTACAAACTGACTATGTCCAGCACTGAAACCATTTGCTATTGCTTTAATACATCTAAACTAAAATATTAAAGGGAAACTCTAACCAAAACTAAAGGTCCCTACATGTTTCATAAAGGCTTCCATGTTTTAGCTTCTTGTTTGTTCTTTCCCGATTATTTCTATCTCTATCACGCTGGAGCAGATATATAGAAACAGTGTGAATTGGCTTTGACTTTTATTCATTGAGT
Source organism: Phyllomedusa bahiana (assembly GCA_025379985.1). Classification (NCBI taxonomy): domain Eukaryota; kingdom Metazoa; phylum Chordata; class Amphibia; order Anura; family Hylidae; genus Phyllomedusa; species Phyllomedusa bahiana. Next base: position 123,866 of record JAODAL010002440.1, on the reverse strand, counting down.
CTATGGGGATCCATGTGTCACCCATACAGGCACCACAATGACTGCATGGACTGTACCACACATAGGGGGGCACAAACTTCTATCACTGATTAGACAAGCTGCAGTCATACAGTTATGATGAAAAAGCTGACAGTGCAACCTCCATAACTATATACTTGTTCTTTAGCTTATTTAGAAAAATACTGAGTGAAGGATAATGGCATTGTCCCCCCAATCAACAGAGATGGAACAGGCTGTAGCTGCCCATGGGTTCCTGAGCTAAGGCCAATATCTTCTAGTATAGGCATATATTGCATAAAGCTTTGGCTCTCCACACACTGCTAACAAGCTTGCTACAAAAAGGGATCTCCCTAGTCCCATAACATGTACCAACCAATAAAAGATAGCAAGCGGAGTATACTTAAAACTACTTTATTCGGAAACATATAACTAAAATATGTAACTTGTAGTGCTTAGTTTAGCTACTTGCGTTCCTTTTGAGTCCATAGACGGCAGTAGGAGAGCAGGATACAAAGTCCATGTGTAGCAATCTCCCGGCGTGTCCACATGTGCTAACGCCCATAGAGGAGAAACAGACAGGAAAAGGCTGGGAAAGCCGTGTGACGTTTCGGGGCATTCCTCCCCCTTCTTAAAAACGAATTTTGTAATCACTTCCCTTTATACTAGTATCACAAAGATCCAAAAAATATAAAACGGTTTACATCAATTAAAACCAAAATTTTAAAAGAAACACGTAAATTTAAGTTTTCCTTTGCCACGGGGGCCCGAAATTCATTTTAAATACCCCAAACGATTCTTTGGAGCGGGTTTTTAAATTTTTATCATTTGGCTATAACTTCTTCAAAAACGCACCATTTGAGGTCTGCCACTGTTGTTCAAAAAAGGTTTGCCACGTAGTTTCTCAAATCTTTTCTTTTTTTCGTTGGTATTTGGGCAGGAAAAGACTTTTTAAGGAGGATTTATGTAGGATAGTTTTTTTTACTTGTGCTTTGCTGTCCCATAGCCTTCCCACATGGGCTTTTAGGAAGAAACTCCCCCCTTTGAATTGAAGAAAAGGTTCCCTTTAAAAGATTTTATCCCCTTTTGGGGAGGGAGATGAATGTTCTTTATTATCGGCTGCAATTGCAGAAAAACCAAGGCGGGGAAAAGTACCTTTAAATTTGCTTTGAAATAGTTTCTTTTGTTTTCCTTTTTTTTTTATACAATTGTGAGGGGGCGATCACTTTTCCCTAATACGTCCCTTTTTGTAAAAAAACCCTTGGAATTTGTAAACAGTTGACATTTTTTGAGTTTTTGCTAGCAATACCATTTTTTCTATGGATTGAGTATCAAACCCACATGTCTTCAAGTCAAAGTAAAAAAAGTTTTTATCTTGTCACTTTTTTCTTGGTTTTTAGCAGTCCTCCCTTTAAGTAATTGCCCCTTCTGCAGTTTCCCCAAGGTTCTTCTTATACCCTTAGTATAAATTTATCAATAAGGTTTTTTTCTTGTTCAAATAAAGTTTTCCTCTGGATATTCTCCGGGCCCCAAAAAGTTGCCCTTTTGGAATCCCTGTAAACATTTGTGGTGCGTTTTGATGATCTTGAAGGCAATTTTTTTTATAAAATCGGTTTTTTAAATAGGGTAGTAGTTATCCTGCGGGGCCCCTTACTATTTTACTTAAAAGCAGTTTTATTCCCTATTATATTGAATAAATGTAAATGGGGGGGCCGATTTGTGAAGAATGAATCAGGACCCCTTCAGGGGGCCCTTTTCCAGTGCCCCGAAAACGTCATCGAGTATCCCCACCCAATGGAAACCCTTAAAATAGTCATGTTGGTATAACAAATTCTTTTCATAAGTACAAAAAGAGATTAGCTTGCGGGGCGTGCCGGCGACCCCCCCCCCCATGAAACCCCTTTGTAACGGAGAAAAGGCTTTTCCAAAATTTAAAGTAGTTCTTATAAAAAAAAGTTCAAGAAGGGCTATGAAATTAATTTAGCATTGGAAGACTAGGGTCATTCTGAGTGTCTCTCTTACCTTTAGCTTCCCCTGGGGAAAATTTTGGGGTTTTAAGTAATTTTTATATAGTGCAAAAACACCTTTTTTGTATCTTTTTTAAGCTTTATTTTCTTGTAACGCCCCTGTGTCCCGCAGGGTATGTGGGTCATTCTTGTATATTTTCTGTAGGTAGCTTTTAAATAGTACCAGGGGTTCCAGGTGGACCCTATGGGGGATACAATCGCGGCCCCGGGTGGTTCTCATCGTTTTATGTCCCTTTTTGGTACAAATTAGTGTGGGCACACGAGGAGTGCGCGGGAAAAGCAAACTTTTTTTTTTGGGGGGGTAATAATCCCAATTTCTAAAGCCTCCCCCGGTGTTTTCTTTATACTTTTTCAACTTGTGTTTTTCCCCGTTTCTAGTTTTTTAACACTACGGGGTCATTCAATGGGGGAACCCTTGTTTTTAAAACAAGCCTTCTTGCACCCAACCCCCCCTTGTCGTTTTTTTTATGACTATTTTTTCATTGTTTTTTAAATTTAAAAGTAGTGTGTTCTTTCCCTGTGTGGTGTATTTGACCTTTTTTGTATTTTAACAGTGTCCCTTTTCTAAACCCTCGATATCACAAAACTGTTGAAACGCTTGTGATGGAGTAAATTGGGGGGCAAACTGACTTGTTTTTTTAAATTTAAAAGGGGATATTTTTCCCCTTTTTCCAAGACTATGTCCAAAAAAATTTTTTTAATTAATGCTTAAAAAGGCGATAAAACAAGTTAATTTTTAAGGGTTAATGCAATGGCCAAAATTAAACCCCCTTTTGAAAAGGGATAATTGTGCTTCAGAAGTTCCGGGAGGAATATGACCCCCCGGGCTTTCGTTTTTTTTCTTGTGATTTTTCCCCCTGTCGTGTTTTTCTTTTAATGCCCCAGAGGCCTTCCCCAAGACCCGTGTCGGGATTTTTTGTGCCCCTAAAAAATAGTTTTTTTCCCTTTCCCTAGGCCCGTTCTCTTTGTACGCGATTCAGTGATCCAGTTTTTTCGAATTGATGTTGCGCTTATCTTGGGGTTGTTCCCTGGGTTTTTTTAAAAAGTTGTTTCTGGCGTTTTTCTCCCCGAATATCCCAATTATCAGGAAATCTTTTACTGCCCCTTTCGTTTTTTAGTTATTTTTTAAAGCAGTTGTATTTAGTTGTCTAGTTATTTGTTTTTTTTCCCGTTTTTTTGAAAGTTTGTTGGAATGTTTTTTAAACCCCTCCTCCTTGATTTCTTTGGTAAGGAAAAATGTTGAGTTTGGATCCGGGTCAAAAATAAATCAATTAATGAGTTTGGTTTCCAATGGCGTACCATTTCTCTTTTTTAACCCAAATCTTTGAAAGGGAGGTTAAAAAAAAGGCGTAAAGGATTCTTACCCTTCTTTGAATCTTTGGACTTTTATTTTTTTTTTATTCCGTGGGGCAAGCAGGGAAAGTCAAGCTAATTTCTTCTTTTAGTTGTTCATATTTTTAAAAGCCCAATGAAAATCTTTCGGGGGTTTGCTCCACCCGGCCCAGCAGCTTCGGCAATTTTAAAAAATTATTCGTTCGTTTTTCGAAAAAAGAAAAAAAGGTAGCTTTCTTTAAATCAGCAAAGCTTAAAAGACAAAAAAAGGTTTTTTAAAATTTTTTTAAGCCTAGGGGTAAAAAAGTAAATATTTTCTGTATGGGGGATAATTGATAAACCTTTGGCTCTCAAATTTTGCAAAAAGTTTACAAAAAGGGGATTCCTGCCCAAAATTAAGCTTGGGACCAATGAAGATTTGCTAAAAAAAAGGGGGAAGATTTACAAAAACTTGGAAAAAAATAAGATACAACTGTTTAAAAATAAACAAAAGAAATAAAAAAGGGCGTAAAGATTACCTGTAAAATGGGGGTATATTCTTGGGCAAAAAAAACCCCGAAACAAGTTTGGGGAAAATAAAACCCCGAAGGAGAAAACCGCAAAGTATGCGCAACATCAGATTCAAACAATGGATCACTGAATCGGTAAAATGGAAAGGTTTAGGAAGGATAATAACGGTTTTTTTTGGAGACAGAAAAAGTCCAGCGAACGGCTGGAGGGGCCCTCTGGTGTCGATCTAAAAAGAAACACACTCCCGGGGGGGGAAAAAATTAGCGAGAAAAAAAAAACGAAACCTGGTGCCAATTACCCTCCCGGGAACTTTCGGGAAAAAAATTTATTTCCATTATCAAAAAAGGGCTCTTTTGGTTTCCATCTGCTCAAAACCCCGTTTTCAATTTAACAGGGGACTTTTAAACCCCTGGTAGAAATTAGATTAAAAAATGTTTTTTGGACATATATTTGTAAACAAGAGATAATATCCCTAGTAAATTAAAATCACAAGTCATTTACCCAAGAGAGTTCAAACCCATCCTAAGTTTTTCAACAGTTAGTGATATCAAGGTTATAAAAATGGGCACGTTAAAATACAAAAAGTAGAATTCACCACCAGGAAAAAACGCACTATTAATTAAAAGAAAATGAAAAAAATAGTCATTAAAAAAAGCTGAAAAGGGGGGGGAGGGGTGGGGGGTGCAAGAAAAGGCTTGATTTTATACAGGGGGCTTCCCCCCATTGAATGCCCAGGTTTAAAAAAACTAGGGGGGAAAACCTAACACAGGAGTTGAAGTATAATGAAAACTTGGTGGAGGGCTTTAGAAATTGGTTTTATTCCCCCCAAAGAAAAGACTTCGCTTTCCTGCGCACCTCGTGTCCCCACACTATATTAGTCCCAAAGGACATAAAAGACTGAGAGACCACCCGGGCCGGGGATTGTATCCGGGTGGTTCCCTCCGGGGAAACCCCCGGCAGCTATGTAGATAGCTCCTACAGAAATATATCAAGAAGGACCCCTACCCCGCGGGGGCAAGGCGTTTTAAGGAAATTGAACAGCTTTAAAATGATGACATAAGGTGTTTGCACTTTGGATATAAAATATTTACCCAACCCTTTTCCCTTCAGGGGAAGCTTTTGAGGTAGTTTGAGAGACACTATGAATGACCCTGTCATCCCAAAGCTAAAATTAATTTCATCTGACCATCCTTTTAAATTTACTTATAAGAATTTTAAGTTTGGAAATGACCTTTTTCTCCCTTTCAAGGGGTTTCGTGGGCTCGCCGGCAGCGCCCAGCATAGCTAATCTTTTAGATGCTTTAAAAGAAGTTTGTATATCCAGACTGACATTGTTGGGGTTTCCCCCTTGGCTGAGTAGTCATGACTTTTCCGTCATTGGGAAAAAGGCCCCCCCGAGGGGCTCACTGATTTTATTACCCCCTAAATTTTGGCGCTCCCCTTATACAGTTTATTCTAATATAGATAGGAATAAATCTGTTTTTGATGTGGAAATAATAAGGGCCCCGCAGGTAAACTTACCCCATATAAAAAAAACGATGATAAAAAAAAATGGCTTCATATTTTTAGTCAACACGCACCCAATGTTTACAGGTATTCCAAAAAGGGCAAGATTAACCAGGAGAATTGCTAAGATAAAATTTTTTATGAACAAGAAAAAGTCCCTTTTTGATAAATTTATAGAAGGCTATAAGAGAGAAAACTTGGAGAAATGGAGAAGAGGTCAGATTTTTTTAAAAGGGGGATTGCTAAACCCAAGAAAAAAAGTAGCAGAGTGAAAGCTTATTTCTTACACCTTTGTGACATATTTGGTTTTTTACGTCAACCATTAGAAAATATTGGTATTTGTAGCAAAAGACTCAAAAAAGTCAAAAATGTTTACAAACATTCAAGGTTTGTTTAAAAAGGGGGTACTGTAGGAAACGGATCGTTCCCCCAAATTGTATAAAAAACCCAAGGAAAAAAAACAGAAACTATTGCAAAGCAAATATAAAGGTCATTTCCCCGCCTTGGTTGCTGCAAATTTCGCGCGATAATCAAAGGAAATTCATCCCCATCCCCAAAAGGGATAAAATCTTTCAAAGGGAACCTTTTTGCAAATTTAAAAGGGGGGTATTTTACTTCTAAATCCATGTGGAAGGGTATGTAGGCCAACGCGAAAATAAAAAGTAGTACACTGGCATAAATCCTCATTGAAATATCTTTGCCCGCCGAAATAGAAGAGAAAAAAAGAAAAGTTTGGGAAAAAACCCGGGTTTTGGTAAAAACTTTTTTAAACTAAGCACCAGTGGCAGACTCAAAATGGTGCGTTTTTTGAAGAAGTTTGCGCAGAAATGATAAAAATTTTGAAAGAACCCCCGCCCAGAGGGGAACGTTCTGGATATTTAAAAAAGAATATGGCTCCCGTAGGCATGGAAAAGAGAACTTAAATTTTCGTGTCTTCTTATAAATTGGTTTTTAATTTATGTAACCTGTTTTATATTTTCCTTTTTCCTTATCTGATAAAGGGGTAAAAAGGGAAATGATTACAGGAAAATTACGGTTTGAGAAGGGGCAGGATCGCCCCCCACGTCACCCCTTTCCCCGCCTTTCCGTCGGGTTTCCCTCTATGGGCGTTAGCACATTTGGGCCCCGGGAGATTGACACTGGACTTTGTATTGCTCCTACTGCCCTTTTTGGGTCAAAAGGCGCAAAATAGCTAAATAAGCACTACAATTACAATTTTGTTAATGTTTCCGAATAAAAAATAGTTTTTTAAGTATACTCCGCTTGCTATCTTATATTGGTTGGTTCATGAGCTAAGGCATCTGGGGTGGAGTTAAACACAGGAAGGGAAGTTTTAGAAAACTAAAATTTAAAATAGTATTGATGAAAGAGAGCGTGATGGCTGAGGGAGGGGAGCACAGTATACTTTATAGAACTGTAGGACAAGATGGCTAACGAGGCACTGAGTGCAGTGATGGAAAGTTTTATTTTTTTTAAGCAGCTTTGCTAATAGTTTTGGTTGAAAACTGACCATTTTGTGTATACAGCTATACAGCTATGAAGACCCCGGTGTATCTATGGTTTAAAGACACACTGTGTAATCTGATTCTGCAATCATATTGCATCAGTATTACTTCCTCCCTATTGCTAACTTGAAAGTGTTAGTATGACAGCATGTTTGACAATATTTGAGAGGCAACATCAGGGAGATCCCAAAGGGGGACAGAAAGTGGCATGTGCAGGATTCCATGCTAAATTATTATGCTTATGCCCCATTTTGTAACACAAATAATTTATATCACTCCCTTCAGCATAACCCAAAGTTAATACGAAGCACACAGAATACCTCCTAAGCATACACATACCACAAATACACCCCTCTAGGTAGATACATCTCACAAGACCCATCTACATAGTGAGCTCTGACTAGACCCCAGTCTGTATACCATATACGACCCATCTAACTAAAAAGGTCATATTAGACCCCCTGTTTGTACACCCCATACCAGACCCCACCTGTTTACAGACCACAGGCTAGCCCCCATATTAACAAATACAACACCAGTCTTTTATATAGACCTTAGAGTACCCCTTCACATATCTCACTGTCACATGCTCAGCTAGAAACAGCAGAGCTGATATGCTAATCTTTGCCATAGAACCACCCACAACCTGGCCGGTAAGTGTGAGTCTGAAGCTGCCTGTGCAAACCCCTTTAAAGTACCCCTTCACATATTTCAGGGCACAATTTGTGATGCAAAACTCTTTTTTTTCCAACTACTCCCTGCACTCCTGGATGGGAACACAGTGAGGATACTGACTTAACCTTTGGGTCATCTCTTTTGTTTGTAATGGCAAGGACACATTTTTTTATAGGACCCTATAGCATACCACCTAAGAACAAAATCTTCATTAGTATAACACCTAAAGGGGTTGTGCAGTTTAATAAACTGTTAATTAAATAGGGCCAGAGTGGGGAAAAATAGAAAAATGAAGTGCTTCTTTCCTCGCCGTTTCCCCACTCCGGAGTCCGTTCTGAAGTCTCCAGGGATCTTCTCCTCTTCACTTTTGGGTTCTTGTTCCAATACAAAGAAGACAAATAATCTCCAAAAAAATGGGAATCTCGCAAGAGAACAGAGAGTGACTTTTGATCACTATATTTACTATTTTGCCATAGGCAAATGTAAACTCTATCAGTTTTCAAGCTATAAAACACAAAAACGTAACTTTTATTATGTATAACACTTAACCTCTATACACACTCTTTAAAAACCTGATTTCTAACCTCTCACTTTATCCTTTTCTACTTCTGAAGGAATAACTACTTTTCTATTATCAAGTCTGGTGGAACACCACCTATTAACAGGAAAACCTTATATATACAGTAATTTACTAACTCCAGTAAGGGATCCAGTATGTGCTGCATAGTATCAGTGTGCGTGCAGGAGAGTGGAAGGGGGAGTGGGTTTTGTGGATTCTCTGATGGCTAATTGGTGAGCACCTGAATAGGGTGTGTACCTAACATGATATAAAAGGAAATGAGCTTAGACCACATGGGACCGGACCTCTAACCCCTGATGAAGCCAGGTTAGCTGGCGAAACATGTTGTGGAAGTCAGGAGTGACATTTTAAATTGTGATTTCTCACCTCTGTCTAGAAGTGTCACACGCTGCAGAGGGTATCACAAGGAAACCTTATATGTTTTATGTCCATTAGATTAGGGATGACTGCCCAAGTAGGAGGCTTGGGATCCCTTACTGAAGTTAGTAAATTACTGTATATATAAGGTTTTCCTGTTAATAGGTGTTGCTCCACCAGACTTAATAATGTTTAGTCGAGAAAAATAGTTGAATGTCAAGGTAAGAAAAGAAACGTCTAACCCAAACCTACAAATGGAAATTACCACCTTTTTTTTTTTAGTAACGTCGATGATGGCCAATGTACAGGCATATAATACCCATTGAGATGATGATACATATTTGCTAAGTTTTGCAGCTTTCTTATTTCGTATTACTTGTTCCTTGTGTAGATCTCACAGAAGAACCAGTCATTTTAGATCTTGGGACAGTATTTGCCGATACAAATAACACAGCGACCTGCTCTCCTCCTGGGAACTGTTCTGCCACATCCTTATCTTTCCAATGGAGGAAGAGTAATGTGGTCGATATCTGGGAGAATTCATCTACTGTAACATTTACCCCAACACTAAATGATCACCAGAAAACCATCACATGTGAGATGATGAACGCCAAAGGGAAGACAACTCGGAAATCCATTCTTCTTGATGTGTGTAAGAGCCTATTATAGTTACAAACCTCCTCCTCCTATCTCCCAGCATTGCTTATGACACAATGAAAGGTGCCAAATTTAAGAATGTCATCTGCTATATTAAAATATTCTAATTACTAAGGCACTTAAGGTACATTGAAGTTTCTACCACTGCTGATTCCATGTCAGTTCCTGCTTAATCTGGGTTAAAGAGTCCAGTAGGTGGAGTTATCAGTCACTGACAGTTATAACTGTATGCACACTCCTACAAGGAAGGCTTTCAATCACTGATAACTCCACCTACAAGACTCCAAAAAGGAGCTGTCTCACCATGGCAGACAGCTTCAAACTTGCACTTCCTGTTAAGACTGTGGACAGTCGCACAGCAGTGATGGGCATATAAGCTCTGCTGTTCCTAGCATAGCCTGTTAGAGTGACATGACTGCTGGAGGTTTGCAAACTGTAGTGCACAAGGCTACAGGGTTAAACTTGTCAGTAAGTAATGTAAATGAGCTCTGGTTTTTCATGAGAGCAGAAAGTAAGTCATCATCTTGACCAGGCTCGGACTGGCCCACAGTGGGATAGGGGAAACCCCCAGTGGGCCCCTGAGCATGATAGTCCTGGAGTTGATTTTTAACTGCATAAACATCCTCAAAAGAGGCAAAAAAGCAAGAGGCAGAGTGTAGGAGGCATGTGCAGTCATTCACAGTAGCTCTAGAGTAGGCCCCTGAAATAAATTCCACTGGTGGGCCCAGAAACAGCTCAGTTGGTGGGCCTCTAGAGTCAACTCCACCTATGGGCCCTAGGCACCCCACTCCGACACTGATCTCGACTACTACTTCAAAGTGTAAAAGCAGAGAGAAGTAGTCTGGAAGCTTGTGTGGAAAAGCAGCAGATAAGATTTGCTTATAACTCTGAAGAGAAGCAAAATCACAACAGCAATGCATGTTGTAATCATCTTTATTCAGCTTTGCCGTCATGTTTAAAGCCTATCAATGAAACAGGAAAACCTTTTTAACCCAGAATAGGTAGTGTTTTAATTGAAGAAAATACAAGTTCCACTTATTCTCCCCACAGAAAATGGCCATGTTTTTTAATGCCCTATAACCACTTTTAACTCTCTTTACCTTTTGTCACAAAGAAAGTCAACATCCTAGTAAGATTGTTGGATATAAAAAAAATAACAATAAAAATAATAAGGGAAAATTTGTGAATTATTCTTAAGATATTTAAGACTCTGCTTCTTCCACTTCATAGATTTAAAAACTATTTAAACTTTATTCTCTTTGTTACAGATCCATCGAACATCGCAATGAAAGAGGATACAAATGGTAATGCTATGATATAGTAACCTAAATGAGCTCTGTCCCTGCTTCATAAGTCAATGCACTGAACAAAATCTTGACTAAAACATAATCTTTAATAAATATATTTCACTAAAACGTAGAAATAATCCCAATTCAAATAATTAGGGTTAGTGTTAGATATAATACTTCAGATATCAATGCCAACACAAATTCTGTCCTTGCTTCCCTTTATTTCAATATTTAGTGAAATTATAACATGTTGTCTCCTTGAAGCCACCATTAGGAGGAGCTCACTGAATACAGGTTTAGATTCGGTTATATAGAGTTCTATCAATCTATATTCAGTGATCTCTTTCTAGTGTTGGCTGTAGGCAAGTACAGAGTCTTTCTTTACCCATTTTAGTCATGGGACCAATTCTGAGGTTGCTCTGGAACCATATGATTTCTGAGATCTTTGATTTTTTCTAACAGTCCTAGTTCCCAATGGTGGGTGTCTTCTTAGAGGCACTAAGACTGAAAAAATTTTAAAAACTAAAAAAGGAAAACAAAGCAAATACCTTAACGGAGCAGGAACCATTAACCTCCATACCTGCCCACTTGAGTTCCATCCTTTGGAGCTGTCTTGTTCCCGTCCTGCCTCTAATCATTGTTCATGATCCCTTTTCGTTGTTGTTGTTCTTGGTCTGCTCTAAATTCTTGTTTCTGGATCTTGTATCTGGTTCTCTCTCCGGGACTTCTCCAATTCCTTGTTCCTAGCTATGCTTGACAATTCCAAATCCTATGTCCACGTTCTTTGTAACCCTGGTCCTGCCCAAGTCTCGTTTCACATTGGGTTATGTTCCTAACCTGATCACTGCAGGATTTACTGGTAACCAAGACCAGGGTATATATCCTACAGCAAAGTCCTTGTAGGGATAAAGGTGAAAATGAGCTGATCCGGATGTCAATATAGCATGGGCCAAGCTAGTTGGGATCCCCTTTCCAGTCACAAGAAATGAAACAGCTATGAAGTTGGCTGCAAGAAGGGGTCTATTATTAAGTCATAGCTCCCAGGAGAATCATCTGCAAGAGGGATAAAATATCGACAATTTTTGTTAGATAGTTTCAGTGGACTTATTGGAGATATACATGTAATGTAGGGGATCACATTAAATAAGTTTTGTCATACTGTCGAAAGGAAACGTCATTTTATAGGAGGTAATACACCAGCAATCATGAAAACGCCAAAAAACAACCAACATAAATACTAGGTTTTTGAAACACTAAATACTATTCCACCAAAGAAACCAAAAACCTATAAAAAACTATAAATTCTCTATTTACCAATATTATATAAAAATACATAAAAAACAATACAAAAACACACATATACGACAAAAACTGATAGCAATGTGGATAATACCTCACATTGGACTGTATATCAGTAACAGTATATCAAACATACACTCACCGGCCACTTTATTAGGTACACCATGCTAGTAACGGGTTGGACCCCCTTTTGCCTTCAGAACTGCCTCAATTCTTCGTGGCATAGATTCAACAAGGTGTTGCAACGATGCTCAATTGGTACCAAGGGGCCCAAAGAGTGCCAAGAAAATATTCCCCACACCATGACCCCACCACCACCAGCCTGAACCGTTGATACAAGGCAGGATGGATCCATGCTTTCATGTTGTTGACGCCAAATTCTGACCTACCATCCGAATGTCGCAGCAGAAATCGAGACTCATCAGACCAGGCAACGTTTTTCCAATCTTCTACTGTCCAATTTCGATGAGCTTGGGCAAATTGGAGCCTCAGTTTCCTGTTCTTAGCTGAAAGGAGTGGCACCCGGTGTGGTCTTCTGCTGCTGTAGCCCATCTGCCTCAAAGTTCGCCGTACTGTGCGTTCAGAGATGCTCTTCTGCCTACCTTGGTTGTAACGGGGGGCTATTTGAGTCACTGTTGCCTTTCTATCAGCTCGAACCAGTCTGCCCATTCTCCTTTGACCTCTGGCATCAACAAGGCATTTCCGCCCACAGGACTGCCGCTCACTGGATGTTTTTTCTTTTTCGGACCATTCTCTGTAAACCCTAGAGATGGTTGTGCGTGAAAATCCCAGGAGATCAGCAGTTTCTGAAATACTCAGACCAGCCCTTCTGGCACCAACAACCATGCCACGTTCAAAGGCACTCAAATCACCATTCTTCCCCATACTGATGCTCGGTTTGAACTGCAGGAGATTGTCTTGACCATGTCTACATGCCTAAATGCACTGAGTTGCCGCCATGTGATTGGCTGATTAGAAATTAAGTGTTAACGAGCAGTTGGACAGGTGTACCTAATAAAGTGGCCGGTGAGTGTATATGGCAGCAATAAATCACCTCAGTAGAATAAATTAGCACATACTCATAAACAATTTATATGTATCTTAGAGCACCAATAATAATTCTAAAATGATAAAGTGCTCACCAAGCTTATGATATCAATATGATGTGGGGGTTAGCCTCAACGTTCAGGTAGCAGCCTGGGCTTTGGCAGACAGAGACAGGGACACTGCATAAAAAGTCCAAGTCCAGGCTAGGCCTGGGTTTATTAGAATGGCAAACAAAATAACACAGCCTTAATGTCAGGCAAAACATACAAAATAAATCCTGCTCGGCTGAGCTCTAACTAAACAATAACGGCCCTGACTACACCAGAGACACACTCAGTGCCTCTTGTACAGAGACCAATATCCACAGTAACATGGCTGCTTACCATGTGGCTTGTAGCATTCCACCAGCCATGACAGGCCTGCAGACCCAGGCTTTATAGGCCTGAGCCCCGCCTCACCTGGGGCGTGGGAGTGGCCACCCACCCAGCTCTTTGACCACTCCAGGAAAAGCCGACCCGGACACAAGCGGATTGGAACCGCTTCTAAAACACATGTCAGCAGCATAGTGCTACTGACAAACAGGACTGTCGGCTCTCCCTTCACCGAGTCCAGGCCACTCGGTGACACGCATCTGTCCATGCGCTCCCTATAGTCACATATGAGAGTGTTCTAGGGGAAACATATCTTCCCTCAATAACGCCACCTGTCACTGTCTCACAATGGCTGTATTTTCACCACCACGGCTTTGGGTGGTGAAATACGCGATGGGGTCCGTTCATTGCCTCACATTTGGTCTGTATTTTTCTATCTATTCATATTGATATCATCAGCTTGGTGAGCACTTTATCATTTTAGAATTATTATTGGTGCTCTTAGATACTTATAAATTGTTTATGAGTATGTGATAATTTATTCTACTGAGGTGATTTATTGCTGCCATATATGTTTGATATATTGTTACTGATATACAGTCTGATGTGAGGTATTATCCACATTGCTATCAGTTTTTGTCGTATATGTGTGTTTTTGTATTGTTTTTTATGTATTTTTATACAATATTGGTAAAAAAAGAATTTATAGTTTTTTATAGGTTTTTGGTTTCTTTGGTGGTACACCAGGAATCATGACACTGAGTAACCTCTATAGCACCATAAAATATTGAACTCTTCTTTCTTCATAGTTTGTATCACTAGAACCATGGCGTCTACCATCATTATTGGGATGGTCATTGGTAATATTATCATCCTCATCCTCATTATCCTGGCATCCTATTTTTTTCTGAAGAGGCATATGGAGAAAAGACAATCAGGTAAGGAAGTAACATATTAGAGTACAGTGAAGCCACGACTCTTCTGTGTTCACTGTACAGTATATAACATGTTAATGTTGCTGGAGGTTTCTATGTAGAGCATTCGTGGAGGAGCCCTGTATGTTCTTATAACTAGCTGCGGAGGTAAATTATCTTTACAGAAGTTCTCTGCTTTGGAAAATCCCTACTTGTTAGGAGAATTCTTTGGCATAAAGCTGATAGAGTCCCCCTGCTGTGACCTCCAGCTGAAATCGGTAGGGAAATTTTTTAGTACATGTTAGATTTTTCTGCAGCGCCATCACAGGAGAAATAGTGTTACACAATGTCCATTCACACCAATAGGATGTCTGTGTAATACAAAATAGGATGGGTCCTGTAGAGCAAGAGATACTCTTTGGGCTACATGTATGAAAACTGTCTAAGTCTAAAACTCTCTTCGTTGCCGATAGTCAGGCCGCCCCTTTAATTTCATATAGTGCTCTGGAAAAATGAGAGGGGCGCTCTGATTGGTTGCTATGGGCAAAAAAGTGAGTTTTTGACCTAGATAGTGTACATACATGTGGCCCTTTGTACCTGCCCTCAATGCTGACTAAGGCAAGAGAATCATGAAAACAAGACTCCCTCTATTAACTCAGAACTCCCTAATAAGAAACTTACAACCTCTTTAATACTTATAATAGAGAGCTGCATGGACAGGCAAGTGACTAAAAATATTCTTTCTTCCTAGGAACGGGATCTCCTGACCCTGGGGCACAAGGCACAGAATCCACATATCAGGTAGGAGTAGTTCATGGGAAAATGTTACTATAGTTTTTTAAAGACAACCCCTCAGGTTCTCTGATGATCTAATTGGGCACTGTTCGACAAGATCAGCGTGTTCTGGATTAAAGCGCAGGTCTCATTCCATAGATAAAATGAATTATTTTTATTTAGAACAACGCGTTATTACAAAGACAAACATTTTTGTCTTTGAAATATTGATTCACTCCATGTGGAGATTGGGGCGGAGGGCGTGAGGAATCAGCAGCGGTCTAAAGCTAAATTGGCGATCATAAATCAAGGGTGAGTTGTGGCGACCAGATGCACAACTAAAACAGGTGAGCATATTGTGAATATAATCTGTTCTTTATTACGCTAAAAAGGAAACAGAAAGAACGTACTGCACCAGGGAGCGCTTGTCTTTTCTTTTTTCTTTGCTTTTTCCTTCCTCTTTTCTTTTGTGTCTCTTTTCTTTTTTTCTTTTCTGTTTCGTCTTTTCTTTCGTCTTGTTTCTCTTTTCTTTACTCTTTTCTTTTTTTCTTTTATCTTTTTCTTTCCACTTTTTCTTTCCTCTTTTCTTTTCTCTTTTCTTTCCTCTTTTCTATTCTTTTTTCTTTCCTCTTTTTTACTTTCTTTTTCTTTTGTCTTTTCTTTTCTCTTTTCACTATCTTTTTTGTACTTTGTTCCTTCTCATTGGATTTTAAAAACTCAGTTGGAAACAGTCTTTAAATTATCGCTGACCTTTGAGTAAAACTTGCATAAATCAATAATTCCAGTGAATATAAGAAACTTTATAATATATCTTAACAAAAAAAATGTCTCTTTCTGTACTTGTCAGGCTCCTTGTCATGGGGGTCGCGGGCGCAGCTGCTCCCCACGGTCGCCCCCCTGCCCGCAGGGGGTCCGGTGCGGGTGCCGCGGCTGCCTGTGACCATCCCCCTGCTGTCCGGGTCCCGGCGCCGGCTCACTTACCCGTCCACGCTCCTGTGTACGCTGATCCTGCCCGTCCCGGCCACCGCGCACGTACCCGCTGCTTAGGGCGCGTGCGACAGCTTCTCTGGATTTAAAGGGCTAGCGTCCCGGTAATTGGTCTATTGCCGGGCGCTGGTTCTATTTAAGGAACAGTCCCCCAGCACTCTCTGCCAGTTCGTTGGTGTGCCTTCAGTGTCGTTAGAGAGTGTTGGAGTTCCGTATTGATTACTCGTGTACCAGTCCGTTCCGCTATGTTTCCTGACCTTGCCTATTTGCCGCCTGCCCTGACCGTCTGCCTGTCTATGACCACGAACCTCTGCCGCCTGCCCTGACCTCCTGCCTGTCCCCAACAACGACTCAGGATCATGATTTTAAAACAAGCATCACACCAGCCGACATCGCAACCAAGTCACATAAGGGGTAGCGACATGGTAGCCTCACGACGCAGCAAGTCCATCCCCCTTTGCGGCGGGATCTGGTGAATACCGGGGGTTACTTAGACTCCGCTCCCTGGCGTGGCTTAACTATCATCGCTTGCGGTGGTCCAGCGAATCCACCTCTGCGTTGCAGTATGAACTGGCCATGGATTCCGCCAGGGTACCATTGCCCGACCTCTGGGACGTCACAACGGCTGTCACCCAGCAGAGCCAATGTATTGACCAGCTAGCCATGATGCAGAACCTTGCGGCTCGTCTACCTCCACCTGCCGCCGCCGCCGCACCTGCAACCGTTGCTCCGGCATCCATTGCTCTACCTGCTCCGGCTTCGGGACCCTCTCTGCATCTGCCACTCCCCTCACGCTATGGTGGAGACCCCAAGAAATGCCGTGGGTTCATCAGCCAGTGCTCCATCCATCTTGAGATGATGGGACATCAATTCCCCACAGAGCGCATCAAGGTGGCCTTCATTATCAGCCTCTTGTCTGGAGAAGCCTTGGCTTGGGCCAAGCCATTGTGGGATCGGGGGGATCTTCTGACAGCCGACCTCCAAACCTTCCTCTAGGGGAGCTGGATTAGAACAACGAAGTTTTGGTGGCGACTTTCTGGCAAGGTCTCTCTGGACGAATTAAGGATGAGCTCGCCGGTCGGCATCTGACAGCTACGCTGGATGGGCTAATTCACTTAGCCACCCGAATCGATATTCGGTTCGCCAAGAGGCAACAAGAGCTCCGCCTTCAACGGGAGGTCGTCCGTCCACGCCGTCTACCCCGCTTGGCTCCCATTTTCCAGCGACCACCTCTGCCTCCACTGACGGTTACCGAAAAAGAACCTATGCAGGTCGAGAGAGCCCACCTGTTCCAGGAGGAACGTTCACAGCGTCGTCAGAAGCAGCGGTGTTTCTATTGTGGCGGTTCTGGCCATTTTATTGGGGACTTACCCGGTGTGCCCGGGAAATTTCCCCGCACTTAGGGCTCGTTGGAGAGGCGACCCTAGGTGTCAGAGCGAACCTCTCCATCGACCATGCCCGTATTTTTGTTGGTGTTTAAACCGGACAGCACCTTTCAGGCCCACCCGGGCTTTTATTGATTCTGGATCTGCAGGAAATTTCGTAAGCCACGAACTTGTGACCAGGTTTCCCGCCCCAGTGACTCCGTTGCAGAAGCCTATGTTCGGTCTCCTCGGTCAGTGGCGAAGGGCCTTTAAAGGGACGCTACCCACGCGTCCGACTGCTCCCCTCTTTTTGCAGATTGGGGCTCTTCACAAGAGACTCTCCCAGCTTTTTGTCCTGCCTCGATCCTCCTCTGAAATCCTTCTGGGCCTTCCGTGGTTGCAAGACCATACGCTGACCTTGGACTGGAGCACAGGTGAAGTCATTTGTTGGGGTTCCGCATGTCTCTCACGATGCCTGTCGAAGCCACAACCTGCTCCTCGGACCCTCTCGGAAGTCTACTAAGCCTCCACCAGGCCTGCCTATGCCTTAGTGGGACTTTGCCGATGTCTTTTCGGAAAGACAGGCCGAAACTCTTCCTCCACACCGTCCTTATGATTGCCCCATAGATCTGCAACCTGGCTGTACTCCTCCCCGGGGTTGGGTCTACCCTCTCTCCATCCCAGAAACTACGGCTATGTCAGAATATATCATTGAGATCCTCCGTAAAAGCTTCATCCGTAAGTCCTCTTCTCCAGCAGGAGCCGGCTTCTTTTTCGTGGAGAAAAAAGACGGGTCTCTCCGGCCCTGCATCGACAAATGGGGGCTTAAATAAAATTACGGTAAAGAACCGCAAACCCTCGCCCTTGATACAGAACTTTTTGACCGCCTTGCGTGGCGCAAGAATCTTTTCCAGGCGGGATCGCGCGGTGACTTATAACCTGATTCACATTTGAGAAGGTGTGAGATGGAAAACGGCGTTAATACGCGGTTTGGCCACTTCGAATATCTTGTTAAGCCATTCGGTCTCTGCAACGCTCCAGCTGTGTTTCAGAACTTTGTCAATGAGATCTTCCGGGACCTACTCTACGTCTGTGTTATTGTTTGCTTGGACGATATTCAAATTTTTTCTCCTGACCTCGAGAATCATCGCCACCACGTCCGCCAGGTCCTCAGGCGACTCCGCACCCATCAGCTTTTTGCCAAACCTTAGAAGTGTCTCTTTGAGCGTACCAACTTACCCTTCTTAGGGTACACTGTTTCTGACAAGGGCCTCCAGATGGATCCTTCAAAACTCTCCGCAGTTTTACAGTGGCCACAACCGGTGGGCCTTTGGGCCAATCAAAGTTTTTTGGGATTCGCCAATTACTATAGACAATTTATCCCACACTTCTCTACGCTTGTGGCTCCCTTGGTGGCTCTAACTAAGAAAAACGGCAATCTCAAATCCTGGCCCCCAGAAGCTCAAGATGCCTTCAACCGTCTCAAATCTGCATTCTCATCTGCTCCTGTCCTGTCTTGCCCAGACCCTAACCGCCCATTTATTCTGGAAGTGGACGCGTCGTCTTTGGGTGCCAGCACTGTCCTCCTGCAGAGATCCTCCTCAGGTAAACAGCATACTGCATACTTGTGGGTTTTTCTCCAAGACTTTCGATCCTGCCGAGAAGAATTATACCGTTGGTGATCACGAATTGCTGGCCATAAAGTTGGCTCTTGAAGAATGGTGTCACCTGCTGGAGGGGGCTTGCCACCCTATTAACATCTTCACCGACCATAAAAACCTCCTATATCTTCAGTCGGCGCAACGCCTGAATCCCCGGAAAGCCAGGTGCTCGCTAGTTTTTGCCCGTTTTGACTTCCTTCTACATTTTCGGCCAGCCGGGAAAAACGTCAAAGCGGACGCTCTATCTCATTCTTCAGATACGGTGGGTCTTGAGTCTCCCCCACAGCACATAGTCCCCCCAGAACGACTCATCACGTCTGCCCCCGTGGATCTGCAACACTTACCTCCGGGAAGACATATGTGCGTCCTGCCTTGCGGCCTAGAATCCTGAAGTGGGGACATTCTTCTCGTACAGCTGGGCATCCTGGAGTCCATAGATCTCTACAACTGGTCTCCCGTTATTACTGGTGGCCCACCCTCGCTCATGATGTCAGGGACTTTGTTCTGGCCTGTACTTCCTGTGCCCGTAATAAGGTCCCTCGTCTCAGACCCGCGGGCCTTCGTCATCCTCTCCCTGTGCCGGAAAAACCCTGGACCCATGTAGCCATGGACTTTGTTACTCATCTCCCGCCCTCATCTGGAAACACGGTCATCTCGGTAGTGACCGATCGTTTCTCCAAGATGGCTCACTTTATCTCTCTGCCTGGGTTACCCTCTGCCCCCCAGCTGGCCCAACATTTTTTCACTAATGTTTTTTGTTTGCACGGTCTCCCTTTGCATATTGTTTCTGATAGGGGAGTCCAGTTTATTGCTAAATTTTGGCGGGCTGTGTGTGGCAATTGCAGGTTCAGCTGTACTTCTTATCTGCATACCACCCTCGGACTAATTGGCAGGTAGAGAGGGTTAACCAGGTGCTGGGTACCTTCCTGCAGCATTTTGTGTCCGCTCGTCATGATAACTGGTCCGACCTTCTCCCCTGGGCAGAGTTTTCCTATAACTCTTTAGATTCTGAATCCGCTGGGGCCTCCCCCTTTTTTGTCGTCTTTGGGTTACATCCACGCCCGCCTCTCCCCCTAGCTACCTCGTGTCATATCCCTGCCATGGATGCCCAAGTTAAGGACATCAAGGCTCTCTGGCAGCTCACACGACAGGCCCTGCTACGGGCTTCTGCTCGCACCAAACTTCATGCTGACAGGTTTCGTAGGTCCCCGCCCCTATTTGAGCCAGGCGATAGGGTTTGGTTGTCCACCAAGTACATCCGCTTCAAGGTGCCCAGTTACAAGTTACACCCTAAATACTTGGGTCCTTTTTAGGTGCTTCGGCGACTGAACCCAGTATCCTACAAGCTCCGCTTACCTCCTACTTTGCGTATCCCGAACGCCTTCCATGTCTCTCTCCTCAAGCCTGTGGTGCTGAATCGCTTCTCCCGTGGGTCTGTCTCGCCTCCGCCTGTGCCAACTCTGATAACATCTTTGAGGTCAAGGAGGTGCTGGCGGAGAAGACAGTGAGGGGGAAGCGGTTCTTTCTTATTGACTGAAAGGGGTTCGGGCCAGAGGAGCGTTCGTTGGAACCTGAGGCCAACCTGTCTCCTGACCTCCTCTCTAGGTTCCGAAAAAAGAGGGGGAGACCTAAGGGGGGAGGGGGTGCTGTCACGGGGGTTGCGGGCGCAGCTGCTCTCCGCGGCCTCCTCCCTGCCCGCAGGGGGTCCGGCGCGGGTGCCGCGGCTGCCTGCGACCATCCCCCTGCTGTCCGGGTCACGGCGCCGGCTCACTTACCCGTCCACGCTCCTGTGTACGCTGATCCTGCCCGGCTGCCGTGCGCGTACCCGCTGCGTAGGGCGCGCGCGCGACAGCTTCTCTGGATTGAAAGGGTCAGCATCCCGGTGATTGGTCTATTGCCGGGCGCTGGTTCTATTTAAGGAACACACCCCCAGCACTCTCTGCCAGTTCATTGGTGTGCGTTCAGTGTCGTTAGAGAGTGTTGGAGTTCCATATTGATTACCCGTGTACCAGTCCGTTCTGCTACGTTTCCTGACCTTGCCTGTTTGCCGCCTGCCCTGACCGTCTGCCTGTCTCTGACCACGAACCTCTGCCGCCTGCCCTGACCTCCTGCTTGTCCCCAACTACGTCTCCGGATCACGATTCTGTACCACGCATCACCCCGGCCGCCATCGCAAGCAAGTCACGTCAGGGGTAGCGACCTGGTAGCCTCACGCCGCAGCAAGTCCATCCCGCTTTGCGGCGGGCTCTGGTGAATACCGGGGGCTACTTAGACTCCGCTCCCTGGCGTGGCTCGACTATCATCGCTTGCGGTGGTCCAGCGAATCCACCTCTGCGTTACACTCCTTTCTTTCCTCTCCCCTACTTAATTCATTTGTCTCACGGAAAGACTGTTAAAATGCCCATTTTGATTGACAAAATTGACAAAATAGACCAAATAGACCAGCTGACTTAGAGATCAGGTAACATGCTGTCCTTAAATGTCTATGAAGAGGGGAGGAGGAGGAGGAGTAGGGAGCTGCAGAGTGAGACAGAGGCAGAGAGAGACACAGAGACAGCTTAAGTAAGTGTCATGCTACCAATGCTACTTCAGAAGGTGTGCTATAGATATATCAGGGAGCAGTATCTGTGTGCAGGACAGGGGAGGCATAATAGCCACTAGTCTCCATCCAATACCTCTGGAACAACTGGAAACTAGATATGGAAACTACAGAGGTCAAAACTTGTGAAAACGGTTTATAAAACTTATATGATGGCCAGAAATAGTGCTACTCCCAATGTGTATGTACTACAAATTTTTCTGAATATTTTAATGAAAGATTAGTAAAAATGTAACATGATTTACGTTTCCCAATGGCAAATAAAACACAAAATTTACCATTGACCCACTCAGCAGGACAGAAAATAACATCCAATCAAAATCTGCGTGGTAGAAACCAGAGTGATAAATTATGCATTGCAGATGCTTAGGTTCATTTATAGAAATGGGGGGAGGTTCCTGCTGCAACAAGATTCCTTCCAGCCAGAGACAAAGCAGCCAAAACCACATCTGTTTTTTTTACGCTCTGAAGCAATAAGGGGCATTGCCAGGTTGGGTAGATGAAGGTAGGTGACTGCCTATGGCTCCACTTAATGCCAGGCAGGAAAGGGGTGTAAACAGGTATGGAGTGGGCTGAATTTTACATTGGGAGTGGAGGGTTGGGGTGTTATTTGCCTAGGGCACCAGAATACCTTGTCCCAGCACTGATAAGGGGATTCAAAGGTCTATGTATTTGGAGAAAACCTAATGCATTCTTTATCATTAAAGCCCCTTTTATCCTTCTTACTAATTGGTTAAGCACTACATTCACAACATTGCAGACAGAGATGTATTTTGCCTCTCATTATATTTCTTTTTGCTTTCTAGGAATTGAAGGGACAGAAAACTGACATCTACTATGACCTTAAAACACAACAAAAATGAAGATCTCCATGATGTTATTTCCTATTACCTTTATAATGGCAACTGTGACGTTATATAGAGATAGTCACCATTCCCATTTGTCTCTAATGGGGCACTCAGTCTACGTTACTTACACCTTGTGCACATGATGGATTTTCATGCAATCTGTTACAGAATCTGCATGTATTCTGCTCCAAAATTCGACTAAATTCAGCCTCCAAACTGCATCCCATTATTTTTTGGGAATACCCAGTGTGAAAAAAGTGATATGTCACTCATTGACACAAAATCTGCCATGGGTAGACCTCCTGTATATAAGCTCCATTGATTGGGACTAATATGTGTCCAAAACCTTGTGGAAATCCTACACATACAAACAGCAAATCTGAGACAGAAATCCAAAGGCATTGACTTTAATTTTATACCGTGGATATGTAATGGGGTTTTTTTGGGCAGAAAAAGTAATTGGGACCTTAGGGACCAATTTTATAGAAATCCAATCACCATAGGATGAGGAAATTCATGAAAATGTGGTGGGAACCTACCATAGAACCCCAAAGCTACAAGACAACACTGAGCCACCATGCTGCCTTTGGACTATATACTTGACGTCATGTGATCTGCAACAACCCAGACCAGAGGACCAGAACCAGTGACTATATATCGCCTCAAATTTCTGCCATGGATATACAATGGACTTTTCTGATATACAAACCTGTCCATGGCATTGGAGCTTTGCTCAGACATTTTAGAGTCCAATTTTATCGGAATCCATTCAGCCTACCATTATGTTTTTTGACTGCGGGAGGAAATCTGCTCAAATTTGTGAAGACCTAACCATAGAACCTCAATGCTGCAAGACAACAGTAAGCCACCATGCTGCCATGGTCTACAAACCCTCATGTAATATGTTGTAATCTACAAAACCCTAAACTAGTGGACTGGAACCTGTGACAGATGTAACAACCATAACTACCAGCAAGTCCTGAAAGCCAATGCTGAGCTTTAAAGTCTTGTAATAGCATGAAGGCCCCATAGGGGCCTATAGCAAGATGAGACTGGGCCCCAACATATAATGATAGGAAATGAAAACCGCATCATAAGTAGCAATTATTAACAGTATAAATAACACTACCTTATATGAGAGAACCAACATAGTAGTACTAGATAAGAGAAAAATTCTTATTCCCTCTAAAAAAAATAAGTATAATGTTCTGGAACCTAAGTGGACCCCCTCAACCTCTGGGTCTCATAATGGCTGATATGGATATAATTACGCCTTTAGGTGGAAGATCACTGATGTAGACCAAGGATGCAGCAACTGCAACCTGGGGACCACTTGCAACCCATATTGCTATTGCTTAAAAGTAATATTTATATATAGTGTTTATATAGAGAGAGAGTGAGACAAAAAGAAAAAAAGAAAGAAAGAAAGAAAGAAAGAAAGAAAGAAAGAAAGAAAGAAAGAAAGAAAGAAAGAAAGAATAAGGCAAGGCCAAGAATGTGCATATTCAGACTTGGACTGGCCCACACGAGAACAGGGAAAACCCATATTGGGCCCCCGAGCATGGCAGACCTGAAGTTGGTTTTCAACTGCATATACATCTTCAGGAGAGGCAGGAAGGCAGAGAAACAGAGAGGCTAAGTATAAGGAGCATGTCCAGCAGTGGACCCTTGGCACCCCAGTTTGACACGTGGTTAAATTATGATGTGTGGTTTCTCTAAAATGTACATGCATCAGCAGAATGGAGGTCTTCTGACCCCTGTGTAGCACTTCAGAAAGGCGTACATGAGCTGGGGTGATGGCCACGCATGATTCATTGGGATTGTTTCAATCTGACAATGTGGTCTTTTGACCAGAATAACTTTTCGCCCCTGTGGGCTCGACCATGGACTGTTGCCATCTGGTTTTATATATTACTCGGCCATCATTTTTTAACTAATTTCAGCCATGTACACTGCACCAACAAATTCATGTAATATTGGATGCTTATGTTGGATAAGTATAAAGCTTGATCCCTCACTTATGATTCATTGTGACATTCTGTGTCGCGATTTGTCCATGCAGTTGTTTGTATTCTATATAAGACTTGTTGTTCCCACAGATGGAGCCAGATAACATCAAGAGAGTGAAGCAATGAATCTTCTGACTCTCTACAGTTAAAGAGGAACTCTAGTGAAGAGGGCCCTCTTTAAAAATATATGGAGGTATATCTAGGTTTAATTTATCGTAAATAACAAACATGTGCCCTATTGTCATTATCATATCATTATATAACAGTTTATTGAAAAATAAAACAAAACTGATCAGCCCCAAAACAATTGTAGGGAAAATGGCGCAGTTGCACGCTAATGTGCCCGCACACAAAAAGGTATCAGCAGCTCTACAAACATGAAGAGACAGCTAAACAATGAATACATGAATTATTTCAAAATGCATTTCTGCTACTTTTTAGATACATGAAAATCCAAGGATCTCAGTGCATATTTTTGATCAAAACTGCGAGAGCACATCCACAAACGACAAGGAGACCTCAGCTTAGATGGGGACCCACACAAGCTGTGTTTAATCAGAGCAGAGTGTAGTTGGGACCTTCATGCCCTGCAAGTACGGAGGCCTGAGAAGACACCAAGCGAGGTGATAATGCTTGTCCAGTACAGGTCCAATCTAAGCTGAGGTCATCTTGACGTTGGTGGATTGGCTCTCGCAGTTTGGATAAAAAATGTGCACTAAGAACCTTAAATTTTTAGATATCCTAAATGAAGCAGAAATGCACTCTGAAATAGTTCATATATTCATTGCTTAACTCCAAAAAGTATGTAAGAAAACAGCACCGTAGATACAAAAACCAATAAAACAATAGTGTGCAAGCTTCCAGAGCAAGACTCTAATTACCTCCAACATCTAGTATACAGAAAAAAGGAGGAAGCAGCACCAACTCTTTTGAAGGGCTGAAATGTAGCTACTTGTTAGAACTTGGGTGAATACATTCACATGTTTTTGATATTTGAAGTGGTGCTGCTTCCTCCTTTTTTTTGTATATTTCATTGTCTCACTGTCCCTTAGCGATTGGTGAGCTACTGATACGTTTTTGTGATTACAATCTATTGACAGTCTACTGATTACAGTCTATTGTGTTATGGATAGCACTGTAATATATGGTCACTCCCGGAACATTTTTAGTAAAAAAAAGCAGAGGTACGAGCCCTGAAACATGTGATTTACCCCAAACCAAAAATGTATATTTAACAGGTCATAGTTATTAATACGCTTTTATAACACGAATGCCAAAGTTGCACCATCTCATCAGTGCCCCATCTCTGCATGTTACTTTTTCTGAATCCATAGATATACTGTAATTTTATTATAAACAATAATGTCAATTAATTCAGTGACTCACAGGTGACATCTTCTCTGATTAAGGTTATTTATGTTCCCTTTCCTTATCTATTTGATGGAATCCACTATTGATGACTTCTCCCGGCCTTGTCTCTGCAGAGGTTGCGGCCCCTATAGTGCACCAGCACAAATAATAGCTCTTTAGTGCCCCCTGTGTGCACCGCACAGTAATGTGTTCCCTAGTATTGATGTCAACTTAATTCGCTTAACACTGTAATTGTATCCCCACTCAGTAATTGTGCCCCTACTTATGACTCTTTCTGCTCCTACTAATGGGGTTAATGTTATCCACTCAATAATGATGACATTAGTTCCTTCAACTCAGTAGCGGTGCCCTTTTATGGCCCCTCTCATTGGTTCCCCCACTCAGTGATTGTTTCCTTGTAGTACACATCACTTAGTATCAAATAGTGCTCCCCACACACCTAACATAGTAATGGAAGCCCTTGAAATAGAAATAGTCACCTAGCCCCATTCCATCAACAAATGATGTTGTCTCTTTGGGTCAGCAGACTATGAGATGCTGGGACAGGACCATTGGGAGATGCAAGTGAATGTGAAGACTTCTCTGCACCACTGTGTCTTGTGTAGGATTCCATCCAGGTGTCTGACAACGAATGGTAGAGCAGGTAATTGACAGCGCCTTGCCCTGCCATAGTATTCAATTGCATCTGCATGCACAGGATTCAGATGCTCCCCAAATGCTCGGTGCTAGTGACATCCCTTGGTCACACTAAGTCCTATTAAACTAAATTTGCTGTTATAAGTGGCTTCTGCACTTACTGAATATACGGTCCAGAGTGGCCAAACCCTTTAGCTGTAGCTCATCTTCAGCATTAGACATACCCGTGATATAACTTTTGGAGTCCAAGCACACATGGAATGCCATGTGCATGGACCCCTAGAGGTGGCATAAGCATATGCTATAGGTCTGTATAAGATACCTATAGGCACTTATGTACTGAGGTGGTGCAACTGTGAGGAACCATATGTTTCCCTAGCAACAATGCAACCAGAGGAGTATATACAGTATATGGCATGCCAAGGGGCAGGGCACAGTGGTTTTTCCAAAAAAGTCACAGAGAAACCTTGAGAAAAACATTTTCAGTTCCCACAGAAATGTGAAGACACATGGTTGTATAGTATAATTAACTCTGGGGAACTAATGTACTTCACTCTAAGGTGTACCCCACTGAGTGACCATAATACAATATTATTAACATATCCAACTTATTGCTTTTAAAGAGGTATTCCCATCTCAAACATTGGTGGCATAGCAATAGGATATGTTATCAAAGTCTGATAGATGTGGTGTGGGTTCCACCTCTGGGACCAACTCTGGATTGAGCCCCTGATAGTCTAGTCTCAGAATGGAGAGTCAGTTGCACTTATGTATGAATTTCACTTCTGTTCTATGGGAGTTCCCAGTACAGGCAAGCGCTGTGTTCTCCATTCTGTTCTATGGGAGTTCCAAGTACAGGGGAGCGCTGTATTCTCCATTCTATTCTATGGGAGTTCCCAGTACAGGGGAGCGCTGTGTTCTCCATTCTGTTCTATGGGAGTTCAGGGGAGTACAGGGGAGTGCTATGGTCGCTATTCTGTTCTATGGGAATTCCCAGTACAGGAGAGCGCTGTGTTCTCCATTCTGCTCTATGGGAGTTCCCAGTACAGGGGAGCGCAGTGTTCTCCATGCTATTGTATGGGAGTTCCCAGTACAGGGGAGCGCAGTGTTCCCCATGCTATTGTATGAGAGTTCCCGTACGGGGACCTTATTCTCATTCTATTCTATGGGAGTTCCCAGTACAGGGGAGCACTGTGTTCTCCATTCTGTTCTATGGGAGTTCCCCGTACAGGGAAGCACTGTGTTCTCCATTCTGTTCTATGGGAATTCCCAGTACAGGAGAGCGCTGTGTTCTCCATTCTGCTCTATGGGAGTTCCCAGTACAGGGGAGCGCAGTGTTCTCCATGCTATTGTATGGGCGTTCCCGGTACAGGGGAGCAGAATTTTTGGTCATACTCAGAACGCCCATAAAATGGAATGGAGAGTGGTGTATAAGTTTGACTGACTTTCCATTCTGAGCTGACATTTTCAAGGGACTGTTCCCAAGATAGGTGCAGGTCCCAGAGGTGGAACCTGCACCTATCACACTATGATGGCTTATTCTATTGATATGCCTTCAACATGCATGGTGGGATTACCCCTTTAAGAGAGAATACAATTTCTCACCAGGACAATGTATGGTGGCATACCAAATAGGGTATCTTCATACAGGGTACAGGAGCCCTAAGAAACACAGGACCTCTTCTCGTACAATGTAATCACCTTCTCTCCATCTAGCTCCTCTCTAACCTTTCTATTCCTACAAACACGCGGTTCCAATTATCTGATGAGGAGTTATATTTGGATGGCTCTTACTCATTTGATATGTATATTGGTAGATAAGTCAAGTGGCCATTCAGTTCAATAGGGAAATAATGGAAAGAAGAAGTTGGTGACAATCATAGGGCTTTGGATGACCGGGCTGAAGAACACAAAGAGCGGTGCAGAGAGTTGGTGAGTATCCTGAGGGAGATCGGAGACTTGTTATATTGTCTATTGATAATAACTTTGTGTATTTATAGTTAATAATATAATCAGAGGTATAAAGTGCATCTTGGCCCCAATGCAAAATATAGACCATGATGCCACCTACCACTTAATACTGGTGAGGTTAAAGGTGCTGGACTGATCAGGCATGTCTCCAGACCTAAACCCTATTGAGCATCTGTGGGGTCCCTTCAAACGGAAGGTGGAGGAGCACAAGGTTTCTACCATCCAGCAGCTCCGTGATGTCGTCCTGGAGGAGGGAAGAGAATTCCAGTGGCTGCAACCTGTGAAGCTCTAGTGACCTCCATACTCAAGAGAGTTAAGGCAGTGCTGGGAAATAATGGGGGCCACACAAAATATTGACCCTTTGGGCACAATTTGTCCATTGTCACTTAGAGGTGTCCTCACTTTTGTTGTCACTTAGGGGTGTCCTCACTTTTGTTTTCACTTGGGGGTGTCCTCACTTTTGTTGTCACTTTAGAGCTGTACTCACTTTTGTTGTCTCTTAGGGGTGTCCTCACTTTTGTTATCACTTAGGGGTGTCCTCACTTTTGTTGCCAGCAGTTTAGATATTGATGTCTGTGTTGAGTTATTTTGTGGGCACCGAATTTCCCCTGTGATACAAGCCGGGCACTGACTACTGTACATTGTATCAGGGTCAGAGCCTCAGTGTTGTCCCATGACAATATATAATACAATATTTACAGAAATGTGAGGGGTGTCCTGACTTTTGTGAGATACTGTATATAATGTGAGGGGTGTCCTGACTTTTGTGAGATACTGTATATAATGTGAGGGGTGTACTGACTTTTGTGAGATACTGTATATAATGTGAGGGGTGTACTGACTTTTGTGAGATACTGTATATAATGTGAGGGGTGTACTGAGTTTTGTGAGATACTGTATATAATGTGAGGGGTGTACTGACTTTTGTGAAATACTGTATATAATGTAAGGGGTGTACTGACTTGTGAAATACTGTAATTAGAATATGACTAATAATACCATGCAAAAAGAAGTAATATACTTCCTAGTATAAAAGACAAAAAAAGAGCATGCGGAGGAAGAGCAGGTGGAGAAAAGTACAGTACGGAGAAATGCTAAGAGTGAATATTGGTAGGCAAGAGCAAGAG
The DNA here is from genome assembly GCA_025379985.1 of Phyllomedusa bahiana. Taxonomy (NCBI): domain Eukaryota; kingdom Metazoa; phylum Chordata; class Amphibia; order Anura; family Hylidae; genus Phyllomedusa; species Phyllomedusa bahiana. The sequence continues at coordinate 94,453 of JAODAL010002440.1, read as the reverse complement.
GAAGCTTCCTGAGTAGTGTTGAGCGATTTTTATCGACAAAGTTGAAATCGGCAAGGTTTTTTATGGTGATCGAAATTTCCAGATCATGCGATAATTAAGGCTAAAATCTGTGCATCATCTATTAAGATCGCGCCTTTTTCGGCGCTTCCTTTGTATTTTGGCGGCCAGCAAATGAGATTACAGAATAGAGCAGGGTGAGATGTGTGTGCGACGTCTGACGGGATGTGTATGGTTGCGATTGGCTGGAAAAATCACATGACCTCGTTTTACATAGAACAGCGTTTCCTGTTTCAGCCTCAGTGTCTCTCAGCGTCTCCTAGCGATCGGACCTGCCTGCTCCCTGGGGCCAAACAGCTCAGCGAAATTAGTCTATTTCTGCACAGAGAAACCTTTTACTATTAGCTGTGATCCTTCCAATTTAGTTATATTAGAGATTTGAAGATTTTATGTAGTTAGCTAGAGAATTTTAAAGCAGCATCTACCGCTGTAAATTCACGGCGGTGGGAGCGGGGGGGGGGGGGCCCCGCGGGCGAACACAAACAAGATCTATATATAAAGAACAAAGGATAAAGTTAAACAAAAATTTGTGTAGTCATTGTAGTGGAATATCTTTATTATTAACAGTTTGCTATTGAAATATTTCCTGGATATTGGGCAGCCTGAACTTATATTGGATACACATCATTTCTAGTAACTGCAGGTCTCTTTGTTAGCTGCAAAACTCCACTTTTATTATCAGTATACATTTCAAATAGGTGTTCATTTTTAATTTTTTCCCATTACACCTGTGACTGTTGAAAATCCACCTTGCAGTTAAATTACAATCCAGCAATCTTGTAGTCAGCACAGGTTTTTTTGCCAAAAATATGTGTATTTACGAAAAATAACAGTTACGTGTTTTTTGACTTTTGCGCACCCAGCATTGTTCATTGACGCAGCATCTAAAATAAAACTTAAAACAGCAATATAATAGTCACCACACGAGAATTGAAAGGTGAAAAAAATACAGTTTATTTTTACCAAAACATAACAGTTACGTGTTTTTTGACTTTTGCACACCCAGCACTGTTCATTGACGCAGCATCCACGTAAATCTTAAAACAGCAATTTTATATTCACCACAGGTGTATTGAAAGGTGCAAAAAATACCGTTTATTATATCAAAACATAACAGATACGTGTTTTTTGGACTTTTGCCCAGTCCAGATTTGTTGATAGACACCTTGCAGTTAAAATTTCAATCCATCAATTATGTTTTGATTAGAGGGATTTGAGAATAGCTATGATTTGCCGTTCTTTTAATAAGAGACTTTCCAAAACTATTCCATACCCTTTTCAAATTTTTATATTTCTGAACATGGAGCGAAATGCGGGTGGTAAGCGAGCAAAGAGGGGGGTAGGACATGGAGGTAGAGGTACGAGAGAAGGTGCTCCTTCCAGTGCTGGCGACAACACGCATGCCAGCGGATCGTCAGTTGCAGGACCGTCAGGCTTGTCATCGCTGGGTCAGGGCCCTGTGAATCTAAGTAACGAACATCGTCGCCAATCTGTCCTTCAGTGGTTAATGCAACCTGCATCTAGCAGTCTTACCTCCTCGTCCTCCCAGTCACGGCCACAAATGTCGTCATCAGCATCATCAGCATCGTCAGCATGGATCATGCGGGTTTTGGGGTCATGCTGTGGTCCAGAACAGGCATAGTCAATGTCCAGTTCAACTAAAATGGTGGTTGAAAGACTCCTTTTTCCGGCACTTTTTAAATGTGGGGGTCATGCAGGTTTGGGGCTCATGCTGCGTTCCAGACAGGATATTCAATGTCCAGTTCAAGTAACATGATGGTTCAAATCATACTGCCTTCTGGCACTTTTTAATTTGTGGGTGATGCAGGTTTAAGGGTCAGGCTGTGGTACAAAATAGGGATAGTGAATGTTCTGTGACTTTTTTCTGTGACTTTTATAACCTAAGTGTGTTGCCTAAGATGTAGCACGTATCCATTTGACTGTTGTGGATGTTAATTCCAGCTTCTCCAGCCTTGTTTGGGTGTAATAATGAAGGTGTTGTTGCTCTCCCATAGACTTTAATGGTAATCGCTCATAATCTATGCTCACTATCGAAAAACCTTATCGATAGCTGCCGACTATCGACTATCGATCGATCTCGATAGCCAACGCAATCGCTCAGCACTATTCCTGAGAACTCTTCAGTGAGGAGATGACACAGTCCAGGGGGCAGTAATGGTGCGATGGGTTTATAAGGTAAGAGCAGATTTGTAGGTTACTATATGTTCAGAAACAATCTGATCTCACAGAAACAGGTGGAGAGTCCTGTTACAATCCAGTATGATATTAATGAGGGCAAAATAGGAAATCCACTTTGGTGATATGATGTTAGAATAGTGACTGTAGCGGTTGCCCCCGCTTCTCGGCCTGCGGGCGAACCCATGGACCCCCTCCCCGGGCGCCGCTGGCCGCGGGACGAGCCGGGGACTCACCTGGCCTCGTTCCTGTCCCGTCCGCGTCCTCTGTCGGCCAAGGCACGCGGGCCCGCTCCTTAGCGCGTGCGCGTTCTTGTAAATTTAAAGGGCCAGTGTCCCGGGAATTGGTTAATTGTCGGGCGCTTCCCCTAATTAAGGGTCTGCTCCGCAATCATTCCTTGCTGGATCTATGTTGCCTCGTGCCTTAGAAACAGCGTTCCTCAAGTGCATTATTGCCTTACCGTGTACCAGACCCTTAGCTACGTTTCTTGACTCCGAACCTCTGCCGCCTGTCCCGACCTTCCTGCCTGTCCACGACCACGAACCATTGCCGCCTGCCCTGACCTTACTGCCTGCCCACGACTACGATTCTTGGATTACAATTCGGTACCTCGCTGCACCTCGGCCGCCATCGCAAGCAAGTCACGTAAGGGGTAGCGACCTGGTAGCCTCACGCCGCAGCAAGTCCATCCCGCTTTGCGGCGGGCTCTGGTGAAAACCGGGGGCTACTTAGACTCCGCTTCCTGGCGTGGCTTACCTATCATCACTTGCGGTGGTCCAGCGGATCCACTACCCAGCCGTTACAGTGACGTTACGTAAATCATAGATCATCGATAAGAGTAGGACAGAGACAAAGTGATATCTAATCTGTTCCATAGATCTAGAATCCATACAAGATCTCAGCCAAGGCTTCATCTCAATGTCAAGATGAGGCACATAAAGCTCAGCAGCCTGTGGGTCAGCCTTGTAGTTTTCCTGCCGATCTTCTGGGAAGGTAAGTATAACATCCTAATCCCAGTGACGTAAATCAGGTCTGTTTTGACACATTCAAGACTACACATGGTATCAAGTACTGTTCTTACATCTCGAGAAGCTGAGATCTATGGTACTGTTTTGTAGGGTTCAGAAAAGCAATTCATTCAGAAGAACAATGAGAACCTGCAGAGTAAGGCTTCATGCATATAACTATATTACTGACTTCATGCATATAACTATATTACTGATCTGTGTTATAGGTAAGAGCTTCCTGCCAAATAGCACCATAGATCAAAGCTCCCACCTGGATCTTTATGATTTGGGTGGAGGACATGCCAATGACTGTGAATTGCCCTAAATGGTTTAATCTGAATTATATTAAGAGCTCTTTTAACCTCACTCAGGGAGTAACTCTAATCAAGTAGATTACTGTATGTAACTCCATGGCAAGAAAAGAGGGGGCACCACAGCTAAAATCACATTGGGTCCCCCATGACGGTGTTTACTTATCCCAAAGACAGATGGACATTTCAGTGGACCAATTCTCCACATTGTGGTTCCTCTGGAGAGTGGAGTCCTCATATGTTCTCTCCACTCAATAGCAAAACAGATGGGAGCAGCCAAGGCTGTGACCCCTCTCTCCAAGACCCCATGGTATCTGCATGGTCTGTCTCTATGGTGTATATACCCTCATCCCTATATATACTTTACTTAGTGTGATAAGCTGGAGTTTTACTGAATTATAAAAGAAGTAGATAAGAGAAAAAAACTTTGTCAATGTCTAAGTGGGTTTTTTTGTGATAACTGATATGTAATAATACTGTCCTATATCCTTCTTTTGGTAGGACATGTCAGCACTATTCTATACGAATGTTTTCTGGTGTCCATGTCCAGGAAGGTCTCAGTATCTCCATTACTTGTAGCAACGATAAGATTGAGCCATCCATTATAGTTTTTGCTTTCCCCGAAGACAAAAGGTCCTTTCCATGGGCCAATTCCCCACATTGTGTTTCCTCTAGAGAACAGAGTCCTGCACAGGTTCTCTATACTCAATAGAAAAAGGGATAAGACCAACTGTGACTGCAGCCCCTCTCTCCAAGAGCCCAATAGTAGCCATGTGATCTGTCTCTGCTGTATACATTTATCAATCAATTATCAATTTACACCATATAATAAAACACACTAAAAGGAAAGATTTAATGGGTTATTGGCCAATTTATGTGAATAAAAAAGAAAATGGCACAGCTCACCACCTGGATGGACTTCTAAACTCCAAGATGAAGGACTCCTCAGAGTTTTCGGATCTAGCTCTCGGATGGAGGGCATTGGCAGATAATCCAGGAAAAGAAAAAGTTTGATCCAGCATAACTAAAGGTGAGCTAAATTGGATAGAAACTAAAACATTTATTCATGGCATATTGGTTTTTGGGTATCAAAAAGAGGAAAAGGAAAGGAAGGTGGGGATGTAGGTACACCCTGCCTAAGGCTCAGGAAAATCTGATGCGTTTCAGACAGGACTAAGGAATAAGGACTAAGGGCACGTCCCCACGGCTGGTTTTTCAGCCGGTTTTGCAGACTGTTTTTGGTTTTGAAAGCAATCTTCAAATTGGCTGATAAACTTTTACATGGATCTCTATGAAAAATCCGTGCCGCCGGTCCGAAAAACATTGAACATGTTCATTCTTCCACCCGGTTTTCAGGAATATGAACATGCCACGCAAAGGGGGAGGGCTTTTCTCTGCAAACAACGGAGAAAAGCCACCGCCCTGCAGCCGTGTTCACGGCCCCAAAACAGAGCAAATACCGGTCGGATAATCCGACTGGTATTTGCTCTGTGCCGGGGGGACATGCCCTAACTTTGTGAATTGCATCAGGTTTTCCTGAGCCTGACTCAGGGTATATCTACACCCCTCTCTCTCGTTTTCTTTTCTTCTTTTTGATACCCAAATTTTAACCAATATATTAAAAGTAAATTTTTTAGTGTTTATCCTACTTATCTCACCTTTGGGTGTGCCGGATCAAACCTTTTATTTTCCTTGATTATTGGCCATTTTACTTCACCCTATTGTAAAACTCACAGGAAGATGCCACCAGACTAAGAAATGGCTAAAGAAAGAACTTTGTCAATGTCTATGTAATACCTGATATGAAATAATACCATCCTTTATCCTCCTACAGGTGTCACATGTCAGAACACACATGATCCGGGCTACTCTATACAATTGTCTTCTAGCGTCCGTGTCCAGGAGGGTCTCTGTGTCTCCATTCCTTGTACCTTCACTGCTAATTATAGAAATACATTCACTAATTCCTATGGATACTGGATAATGGACCCTGATAGGCGATATTATATTGCAGCCACTAATAATAAATCCAGTGTTATTCAAAAACCCAACTTCCATCTGACCGGAAATCCAGATACCGGAGACGGCACCCTGACAATAGCCGATGCCAGGAAAGAAGATGAGCGAAGTTATTTGTTTAGGTTTGAAGAATCAAAAGTCTCTAAAATTAATTATAATTATCACAGAGAAGTAACAACCTCAATCACTGTGACGGGTAAGTATGACTTAAGACTCAGCGGGTCAAAAGCAAATTGAGGTTTTATTACATCCAATAGAGGGCTCTTGAGCTTCTCAGCTCCTTTCCCATAATGCCTTGTGATATGCAGATGCTTAGTAGAGGGCAAAAAGGCAATTCAAAACTCTACACACCATACGGTGCTTTCCTCAAGGAGAGATGTTCTCCTTTCTTAGCCACTCATTGCCTCCCACCCAGCCAGCCAGTATTGCTCTGCTCTACACTGATGAGGGGCAAAACCCCGAAACGGCTGCTGTATGCAGATGAATGATTCTTGTTTGTCTTATATCGCTTTTGATTTCTTAAGACTCAGTGTGTCAAAAGCAAATTGAGGATTTGTTACATCCAATAGAGGGCGCTTGAGCTTCTCAGCTCCTTTCCCATAATGCCTTGTGATATATAGATGCTTAGGAAAGGACAAAAAGGCAATTCAGAGCTCTACACACCTATATGGTGCTCTCCTCAAGGAGAGATATTCCCTTTTCTAAGAAACAAAGGAAGTAATCCAGCGCCCCTTTAAAATCTTTCGAGTCTTTATTTAGGAAAGTGTAAAAAAATACAACAGGACACAACAAGACAAAAGTAAACAGTCATCTGCTAAAACGTTTCAGACTAGGATATGGATACAGGTAAGTGTGAGTATAACCATCAAAAAAGTCATGACAAAGAGATCAGGAAACTTTGCCCCCAAACCTATAACATAACTTTTTTGGAAATTATGGCCAATTTTCAGGGATTAAAAACTCCCTTATATAATGATATGTGTTTACTAAAACCTAATACTGTAAATTCTAAAATGTCAGTGATTGTTCCTCGTGTAGATCTCACAGAAGAACCGGTTGTCTCCGATCTCGGAGCAGTGATTGTCGGTATAAATAAGACAGTGATCTGCGCTCATCCTGGAAATTGCCCTGCCACATCCTTATCTTTCCAATGGAAGAAGAGTAATGTGGTCGGCATCTGGAAGAATTCATCTACTGTATCATTTACCCCAACTCTAGAGGATGACCAGAAAACCATCACATGTGAGATGAAGAACGCCCGGGGGAACACAACTCAGAAAACTATTCTTCTTGATATCTGCTGTAAGTACATATGAACTTTAAAATACTCTTCTTTGTGGCCACCAGAATACTTCTGGGTACCAGTAGAGCCATACTCAATAATGGGTCAAAATGGTTCAGCAGAAGACAATTCCATTTGGAGATATCTTGGGATCCAACCACTTGGCAGTTGGTTATGAGATAATTTATAAATAGTAACAGGTAATGACACAAATCAAAGTAAATTTAGACCAAAAGATCCTCAGATCAATATTGTCCTTCTGTCCATCAATATAAGGGATCATGTCTACTGCAGATCCTTGACCTAGTCCATTGAGGTTGCACAGCTCCATCGGCTTCCATATAGACAGAGACATTCTCCATCAGAAGCAAAGCTCCTAGGGGGTAATATCTCCAAAAATATGGAACAAGATGCATTAATCAATAAAATAAATAGGGGGTTACCAAAAAAACTGCTATATGCAATGTTTTATTGTATTTGTTTATCATTGTCCCATGTTCACATCTGAATTAATTAAAAATGTATTTTACTTGTTGATTGTGGTTTGTGCTCCCACCTGGAGCTGTGCCTTGCAAGGACCCTGGAGTAGGCTGTGGTCACCATTTTATCCTTCTTTTGGGTTAAAAGGCCAAGTGCCTCAGAGCCATGTCCATGTTATGGGGAGAGGGCACGTGTTTAGAGCTTTTCTGCAAAAGATTCTCCTTTTTAGGGTCCTTCAGGAGCTCCAATCACCCTCTTCTTCTGCATAGATCTCAATGCAAAGACCAATGCTGAAGATATCATCATATGTGCATTATATAAGGAGTAAAGACTGTAGTGATATAGCAGACAAGTCCATATCATGATTCCCATTGTCTTCCACCGTTTTCTCTGTTATCTGCTGTGTGCAGAATCTCCAGTGTATCCTATAATATGTTTTTTCAATCCACTTTTCTCCTCTGCCTGTTGTATGAGTTGACTAAGAAAACGATCCCAAAAATGAGGCAGTAGATCGTAATGGTTTAAAGCAGCATCTTCTAGGGTACACTGGAGATTCTGCACACAGCAGATAACAAAACAGTCAGTGTCAGGCTAAGAACAGCATCAGATACATTGAGACTGTGCTATATCGAGGTCCAATGGGTGATGATATTAACTCCCTGTGTTCTAATGAGAGAGCTTTACAAGGTGGTGGTGAGAGGTCTAGTGGTGATCCCTCCATAGAGGAGATATAACAGCACATAATGAAATCATAGTTTGTGGCTCACTTTTACTCTAGGGCAGCTCCTCAAACTTAGTGGTTACAGGGAAAATAGAAGAATCACAGATTGAAGACAACCTATATCATGAACTATGTATACACAAGGCAGCTTCCATGTTGTTCTTTAACAATAGTCTATGCTGGATTATATAGGAAAAACAACTGCCGGAGTGCTTCTTTAAATGCTCCTTTCTTCTCCAGGTCTTGTATTTTGACTTTCTTTTTCAGGAAGGAAGGAAACTAAACCAGACTCTATCAGAGTGGATGAAGGATCATCAGTGATACTGAGATGCTCAGTGCAAAGTAACCTCACACTTAATGTGACCTGGACAAATGGGAAGAATAATGTTCTCCAGCGCGGGACTGGAAAAGAACTAGAACTAAGACTAGAAAACCTGACAGTGAACCATACTGGTACCTACACCTGCTCAGCACTGACTGACTCTGTGATAAACAGCGCCAATATCAGCGTATCTGTACAATGTAAGTATCATTACAGTATTACAACTAATGCTAATTTAATCACAACTGAAACCCTAGGGCATTAATCTCTCTAAGCATTTGTACCTAGTTAGCGGGAATGTGACCAACCTGTGCACTGTTCCTTCTAAAATGGACATCACTGGGGTATAGTGAAGTGATGGAGTTTATGGCCATTTCCCTGGTAGCCTATGCGAGAGAAAGGGTTCATATCTGTAACGGATGCGGCGACAACTGCATACATTGAAGCGCCGACCGCTGACATCCGGGTTTGGATCCACTGTGGTCACCGCAGGCGAGATGGTATATGGAGAGTCACGCCAGGGAGCGGAGTCTAAGGGGCCCCTGGTCTCCACCGGAGCCCGCCGCAAGGCGGGACGGACTTAGTTGCGGGGACCCCCAGGTCGCTACCCCTGATGTGGCTACCTGCGGTGACAGCCGAGGTGCAGGACAGGAACTCTGGCGGTGGTAGACAGGAACATAGGTAGCATGTGCAGCAGGATACAGCCGGAATAAACGTACACATAGCAACATCAGGATACAGCAGGAACAGGACAGGTAACACGGCAGGATACACAGCAGGCACTTGACAGGGATCATGGCAGGATACATCAGGAACAAGACAGCGATCAGCACGGGGATCCCGGCAAGATACAGCAGACACAGGACAGCAGAAGATGACAAACATATGGTCAGGAGCTCTGATGACTACAGGAACTGGACCAGCATCTTAGGGGTTAAGTCCAGAGACACTGGCAGGAGCTCAGAGATGGACTCAGCATGAGACTGCAACAAACAGCAATGCAATGGACTGATGCTGAAGCACGGACAGGAACTTCCTCTTATAGCCAGGGGTCACAGGTCAAGAGGAAGTAGAACAGGACAGGGAACCTATAAAGGGAAGGAAGCTGCCGTGCGCGCGCTCCCTAGGAGGCGCAGTGCACATACAGGACCCCAGGAAACAGGAGCAACTGGACAGGACAGGCAAGTTTCAGGAAGGCACGACACGCTGGCGGTCCATGGCAGGGGACCGCGGCGTGAACCGTGACAATATCAATATCCCTGGTGTCCTGGGGCAGAAAAATGACTGGAAATGCACTGGTCAATGGACATTACAATGCACCAAAAGGTTTAAACTGAAAACATAATTCCTCCAATTCATAAGAAATATTGTAATATTATATTGGCACAATGAGATATTATCTTTACAGAAGACGTCCTGGATATAGTGGTTAATATAAGGCAAGTCTGAACAACACACAGCCTGCAATGGCCTGTTCAGGGGTGGGTCATGTGTAAACCCCACCCTAAAAAGTGCTAAAGTGCTCGGTTTGGGGGTGTTCGTATATGGTCTAGGGACGGTCTCAAATAGTCCCTGGGCAGTCCCTGGAAGTTATAGGTCCAACAACTTGGCAAGTTGTAAAGGTCTGATATAAGGCATTGTGGTGGTCACTTTTATGTTGGTATGAAGAACTTATGGTGGAGAATGTCATGAGGGCAGTGGGATGTTATTACAGAGGAGAAGCTGACTGTCATGGGCATGTGGGGTTCTATAATATTGTTAGAAGGAACTTTTCTTAAAATTATTGTTTTTCTAGAGACCCACCTGCAAATATGGAAGCCACCATTCATTCCCCCAAAGGTATAGTTACTTTTTATACTAATTTTTTGTGTAGATATAGAAGAGATGAGTTTATGCAGATCATGAGTTTGCCATTTAGCACTTTGTCATCATGGTATCAAAGTACATTAAATGCGATTGCACATGGGACTGCAGGTGAACATAGGTGAATTTGCGATGTTGTCGGCTTTAGAATTTTTTTGGGTTTTTATTAGATGGAAAATCCAATGGAAAGTTGATCAAAACATTTTTCATTGCCAAGACCAACAGTAATGATCTGTAATGTACCCAAAAGCCCATAAACTTAAAGAGATTTTCAGACTAAAAGATTAGCTTTCAACATCCAGGGACAGATAAATGAAGACTTTTTTCAAATACATTCGTTTGTTGATTTTACTTTAGTCAGAAGTTAATAGAGATTGTATCTGCTCTGCGATCACACAGGGTTTTATGGTTATCTGACCATATCTCTGTTCTATGATTAGAGCAGAGGGCAGAAAGTGTTGTCACCATGGTCAGGAGAGCTCACTCTAGAGCAGACTAATTATTTTTAACAAGATTAGCTTTTGTTTACAGATAAGCAATTGTTTTCAATCCTAAAAACATTTATAGCTTTGTTTACTGAAGATTACATCTCCTGCACTGCTCTTTGTTATTTCTCAGCTGGTTTCAGAGATGTTAAATATGCTAATCACTGCTATAGAGCCACCTACAGCCTTAGGAGACCAGGGTAAAAGAAAAGCTGCCTTTGACTGTGGAACTGCAATGGTGAAAAAGTCCCTTTAATGAAATAAATGTCCAATTACCTTGGGACTTGACCCTGGGCTCCCACAATCCCTAGAACAAAGATCCCAAGTGCCCTGTTTCTCCTTGCTGTCTACAAGCAGTCAAGAAGCCCTTATGTAAAGCAGTGGCCGGGCATACCACCACTTTATGAAATTGACGAGGATAGCCAAGTACTGGGACCCCTGTTCTTATGATCAGTGGGATTTTTAATGGTAAGGCTAGTGATCAGACATTTATTTTCTACCCTGTTGGACCCAGAGCCTTCTCATTCTAGACTATGTCATGAAAGAGAGTTTAAAGGGAACCTGTCACATCGAGCATGCTTTCTAATCTGTAGGCCCCATGTTATAGAGCAGGAGGAGCTGTGCAGATTAATATATAGTTTTAGAGGGAAAGATTCAAAAGAACATGGAGTTTATTCATTTAATTTACTGCTTATTCTGAGTCAAGGAGTCCAGTGGGCGGTCTTATCAATGATTGAAAACCTTCCTTGTATCATTGTGCATACACATATAGCTGTTAATTACTGATAAAACCGCCCACTGGACTCCTTAACTCGTGGATTTAAAGGAATAAAATTCAAGTTCTACTGAATCTTTTCCCAGAAAATTATATATAACTCTTCTCAGCTCCTGCTGCTCCATAACCTGCTGTCCACAGATCAGAGAGCATGCTCAATGTGTAAAGGAAATGGGAAACAAAACAAAAAACATTCCCAGTTGATTAGAAACCATGTTTGCCTGCAGAGGGGAACTTGGCTTGAACACATAATATAAAGATGATGTCAGTGAACAAATAATAGGAGAAGAGGGCAAAAATAATGTTAAGGAGTAAAGAGCAGTCGATGTGTCATGGATCAACCCATAAAAATAGACCCCAGTGTCAAGTGATCGGCTCCAAATTCAACTCTTCATGTGGTCATCTTCTGCCAGTTCTTTGGGGTCCATAATTGTATCATCATCTATGCCCGCTGGAAGATCCTCCAGTTCTCTAGTGAGACAGTCGATCAATCTATGAGGCCTAAAGAGAACTGGTTATTGGGTATTTCTAGTAGGTTTTGTAGACACATTAGGAATTCAGTCTATGAGGAATTTGAGGGGAGATGGTGACAGAAAGAGAAGTCTTCATTTTGTAGGAGATAAGACTCTATGAATCATAATTCTTATCTTTGTAGGCTGTACTAGATGTATGGAGTCTATCATCATTAATGGGATGGTTATTGGTAACATTGCCGCCCTCATTCTCATCAACCTGGGATCCTATTTCTTTCTGAATAGTCTCATCCAGAAAAAACTATTGGGTAAGGGAATGTTATAGTATATGTCAATGACGGTATGGGCTCTTCTGTCATGGTATATAAAATGTTATATAAAATGTTAAATAATACTGTAAAAATTCTTCTAAATGTTTCTTTGTAGAAAGTCAATGGAGGAAGAACATATTTATATTTATGGAGTCATCTTGAAGAACTCATGTAAAAAGTATATATATAAATATTCTGGCAGAGGACCTGCAAGCCAGCACTATTGGCTCTGTAACCATGGGTTACTGACACTTATTAGCATTAGGATAGCTGCTGTGCAGTTTAGCATTAGGTTGGAGGCTGTTCTCACATTCCAGGACATGTTTTTGCAGGTCTCTGGAGGCTTATTAAAAACCTTCTACTCCAGACATTATGGGGTTTGGCTGGCTACCTGGAGTATTCTGGCAGAGGACCTGAAATCAGCTGTATGGGTTACTGACACTTGTTAGCATTAGGATAGCTGCTGTGCAGTTTAATATGGGCAGGCTTTTCTGGAATGGCTTTAGCCTTAGGTAGGAGGCCGTTCCCAGGACAGGTTTTTTGCAGGTCTCTGGAGGCTTAATAAAAACCTTCTACTCCAGATATTAGAGGGTTTGGTTGGCTGCCTGGAGTAAGGAGCAATGCCTGCACTGAGAAAGCAGCTCTAATTCCCCCAAGATTAAGGGATACACATATCCAAAGGACTGGTGAGAATTCTCTTATGTTTATTTATTGGCCAGATGACCTAGGATTTATATTTGCTATATTTTGTTCCTGTGGCTGAATAAACCTGGCTAAGGGCAGTGAAACATACAGCTCTGTGTTTTCTGAGTAGCCTTTATGTGCTACAACATTTTTACCAAAAAGCGGCGATTCATGAGCTGAGAGACTCCCATGACTGTCCACGATGGTGGGTGGGCAAGAATGAGTTCCTACAATAGAGAGACACCTGCAACTTATAACAAAATAAAAAGGAAAGACAGGAGATGGTTTAGTGATTTATCTGTACGTGGGTGAGGGAAATAGAGATGGAATCCACCAAGAACATAAATGGGAGGTAGGTTTCAAATCAAGCAACAGCTGAAATAAGAATAAAAGCAATGGTCATGATGATAATTATCTGATGAAGGGAGATGAAAAGAGTCATAATGAAGAATTTGTACACATATATGTTGTATAATAATCCATTTCTCCGCTAGTGGCCACTGCAGGGCAAACATGTGGTCACCTATTGCTGAGAAGGAGTACTGCAGTTCAGACATTTCTATGTTCTAATAAGCAAAAGAAGTAAAATATACTGTCAATTTTTTTTTAAATGTGCTGTGTGAACATGAAACTGACTATAATGTTCTTTATTTTCTAGAAAAGGGATCTGCTGACTCTGGGCCACAAGAAACAGAATCCACATATCAGGTATGAGCCAATCATAAAAAAAGTTTTTCTTAGTTTTTCTTATTGCAATCTCTGTCATAGGATATTGAAAGCTCAGACACTCATTGAGGTGAAATAATAATTATTATTTAAAAAAATGATGTTTCCTAATGGAACAGAAAAACAATATATCTTCTCTAACAACCAGTTAGTAGGACCAAATGCAATATGCAAAGTAACCAAGTATTGCAGAGATCTGGAAAATAAAATAAAGGATGAAGAAGTGTTGCTTAGCATGCTTTGTATAATAGAGTAAAATCTTCCTCATACACTAATAGTAGTAGACTACACAACTCAGATTTTCTGAGGCTATAATTCAAATTTGCCATAATTTCAAAAAACTTGGGACATGTTCAATAATCTGCCATATTTAACTTGGAACAGAAGGATTATGTACTATTCATTGTCAATGGAATGGTGAAAATCCGAAAAACGCACCAAAAACGGAAAACTAAGTTTAAAATACTGGTTGGATTCTGATTTAGATTCTGACCAGTCCTTTGCAGTGTGGACGCAGCCTTAAAAGCCTCACACTTGCTGCCAAAGTAGTGAGTAATCATGAAGAAAGGATGATGAAAAACGGACAGATACATCAGTAAAGTCACATTGCAACCTTTGCAGGAATACAGTCACTGGCAATGGCAAGTTTACTTGTAGTCAGAAGAAGTGTCTATCAGCAGAGGTAACTTAGCTTTTTATAGAAAGCTATCAGCCCAATCTCAGTATCATTTACAGTTGAAATCAGAAGTTTCCACACACTCTATAAAAAGCCCCATCTGCAGGTTTTTCTCATTATCTGACATGAAATCGGAATAAACCTTCCTTGTTTTAGGTCAATTAGGAACCAAAATGACTTATATTTGCCAAATGCCAGAATAATGAGAGAGATAATTTTTAAGGCATTTCTATTACTTTTTGCAAAAGTCAAAAGTTTCCATACATTTCATTAGTATTTGGGAGCTTTGCGCTTAAACTCTGTGACTTGGGTCAAACATTTTGGATATCCTTCCGTAAGCTTCTCACAATAGTTGGTAGGAATTTTGGCCCCTTCCTCCTGACAGAACTGGTGTAACTGAGCCATGTTTGGAGGTCGCCTTGCTTGCTTCTGCCTTTTCTGCTTTAACCATAAATTTTCAATAGGATTGAGACCAGGGCTTTGTGATGGCCGCTCCAAAACATTGACTTGATTCTCTTTAACTTTGTAACCAGATTGGCAGTAGCTTCAGGTCTTTGTCGATTTGGAAGCCCTATTTCCACCCAAGCTTTAACTTCCTGGTTGATGTCTTGAGATGTTGCTTCAGTATTGCCACACAATCTTCTTTCCTCATGATTCCATCTATTTTGTGAAGTGCACCAGTCCCTCCTGCAGCAAAACAACCCCACAACATGATGTTGCCACCCCCGTGTTTCACAGTTGGGATGGTGTTCTTAGACTTCCCACATTCTCCCTTTTTCCTCCAAACATAATGATGGTCATTATGGCCAAACAGTTCAATTTTAGTTTCGTCAGACCACAGGACATGTCTCCAAAAATGTAGGTCCTTGTTCCTGTGCATTTACAAACACTTATCTGGATTTTATTTGTTTCTTTTGGAGTAAAAGGTTTCTTCCTGGCAGAGTGGCCTTTCAGCCCATGTTAATACAGTACTTGTTTCACTGTGGATAATGACATAATCTTACCAGCTTCCACCAGCATCTTCACAAGGTCTTTTACTTTTGTTCTTGGGTTGATATGCACATGTCAGACCAAAGCACGTTCATCTCTGATACACAGAACCTGTCTCCTTCCTGAGTGGTATGATAGCTGGACATTCCCATTTTGTTTGTACTTGTGTATAATTGTTTGTAGAGATAAAAAAGGCACCTTCAGGTATCTGGAAATTGCACCCAAGAATGAACCAGACTTGTGCAAGTCCACAATTCTCTTCCTGATATCTTGGCTGATTTCTTTAGACTTTCCCATGATGTTGCACACGTGTGCATTACAAAACATCCACAGCTGTGTCTCTAATTAACTCAGATGTTGCCAATAAATAAATCAGAAGCTTCCAGAGACATGGTATCATCACATGGGCGGTTAAACATTCTCTCTCTCTCATTATTCTGCCATTTGGCAAATGTAAATAATTTTGGTTCCTAATTTACCTAAAACGGGGAAGGTTTATTCTGATTTCATGTCAGAGAGTGAGAAAAACATGAGAACAATTTTTTTATATAGTGTATGGAAACTTCTGGTTTCAACTGTACATCCTGACTGTCTTGTGTCTTGTCTGTAGCACAGTCTTCAGCATGTGAAAAATACCTATGGTGTAGGCAAGCAGAAAACATGGATCTTGAACTGCAGTGCAGAAGGAAAGCTAAAACCTCCGAGAAACCTAAGGAGTTGTCCAAAGAAATAACAACAACAATAACATCACATTGATTGTCTGACTCTTTATTCATCTTCCTTTAATGTTTTTTGTAGAAACTTGTGCTCTTTTTATACTCTGTGTACCCTCCTCCCATCCAGACAAGCAGCAGCATTTTCTTATTGAAATCTCTTTTCCTTTACCTTCTTCAACTACACGACCCAAAATCCTTTGTTTTGCTTTGTTTATCTTCCTTTATCCAAATCTCAGTGTCAAAGCACCCACTGTCTCCTGCTTCGTGTTGAAAGGCTTGGGAGTCAGGACAGAATAGATGTGGCCTCTCACCCAGCCAACCAGTAAGTTCTACACTGCACTGACGAGGGGCAAATACCCTGAAACAGCTGTCTGTAGTTGAACTCAACTGGTTTGGCGCAAATCCCTTTCACATTGATAGGCTCCTGCGAGCTACATGTGAACTGAGGATAACTACATCCAACAGAGTGCGCTGTGGAGCTACTCAGCTCTTTTCCCAAAAGCCTTTGCTTTATGCAAAACAGTCAGTGAGGTCTGAATGGCAAGTAAACCTTCACACCGACCAATTTATTGGTTCCTCTCCTCAAGGAGAGATTTTTCCCCTGTACTGTAGATGTGGCTTCAAAGACTGTCCTGGAAAAGCCACACTTCTTTGGTCTCCTGATTTCCTGGGCTGGACACAGAACTGTTTCCTGTGTGTAGAGACACAGAACTACTGAGCTTCCTGTCATCAGACATCTGATCTACAAGTGCCGGAAACCACAATAAATTAAAGTACATTACAAAATTGCTGAACCGTGGACGGGAGAGTGGTTAGAATTTTTTTTTTTTTTTTTTTTATTGGACAACCCCTACACACAGGATCTTAAAAGTATGAAAGATGAACTTACTGTTGTCTTAATCTCATCCCACCACTGGGCGGAGCTCCAGGGCAACTGGGTACAGTATAAACTCTTATTAATAAAGATTCTTTAAAAAAAAGTTAAAAGAGTCTAATATCTTTATTCAGAATAAGACAGATCAGTATGAATGGAGTCTAAGGCACAGACAGTAATTACATAACTACGGGAAACTTTATTTTGCATTTCCAAATCAATCTGTCATTTGAAACTATTGTGTCAGTCACAATCTTAAAAATGTCTCTCACTCATAGACCAGCTTACGAGGGCAAAAGCAGAGGCTACAGGATATAGTATAGAAAAAGATGGCATGCAAAGAAATAGAGGCAAGGTCAGCATGCCACCACAAGGACAAGGTTAATGGTTTCAGAATGAGTTGCCACAGGAAGGGAAAGAGATAGCATCGATTTAGTGAACTGTGTGCAGAAGATCATCTTAGTCACACAAGAGACTGTATGGTAAGCCAAAGCTGAGAGCCTCTGATTGCTGCAAAAATTTTTGACAGAGGGGGAACCTCATTGGGGGAGGTCTGTAAGCTGAACAACTGGAATGTGTGTGTGTGTGTGAGAGAGGAAGTTTCTCAGGGTATCACAGCCATTGACTGGGAAAAGTGCTTTTAAACCCGGCCCCAAAGCACTAAAAAGGGAAATAGCAATATAAAATGTATCATTAAAAGATAATGATAAAGAAAATTCGGCCAAAGGGGAACTTTTGATGTTTGGAAAATTTTGGTTAAGGGGAAAATTTTTAACTTGCAAGTTATCTCCAGAAAACATTTTTAAAAATTTGGGAGAAAAATTGCCCCAAAAACTAACCCCCCCTTTGGGTTTTTCCCCCTTAAGCCTTTTTCCAAATTTCCTGCCCCAAAACCCCCAAAAACCCCCTTTTACCAAAAAAACGGGTTTCTGAAATTTTTTTCCCTTAAAAAGGGTCCTAAGCAAAAAAAACTGCCCCTAATAAAAAAAAAGGGCCCCTCCAAAACCCCAATAATTTTTAAATATCAAAACAAAAAAGGGAACCTTACTGTATTTTTCTCCAACCGGACGGGCCGATTTAATTTGAGCTTTTTAAAAAATAAAAGTGGCTAAAAAAGCTTTAGGTTTTTTGGGGCCAGGCCCAAGCTAAACTGAGGATCTTGCGGTTTCGGCCATGTCCCATTAAAAAACACCAGAACAGACATAAACAAAAACCCTTCAAATTTTTTAAAAAGGGTGTTTTTAAAAAAAATTTGAAAAACAACCCCTTTTTTTGGCATCCGAGTTTTTTCTTGTTTTTTTTAGTTTGGAAAAGGGGGAATGCATGAAATTTTATGCCTCCCATATATGGAATCTCCCAAAGAAAAAACCCAATTGATTTGGGGGTTAAAAAAAAATTTGCTCCTACCTTCACCTTCATCCTGTCCCCTTTGTTCTTTCTTTTGTACTAACCCCCAAAAGCCCACCTTTAACCCCCCACTCGGGAGGAGTGTACCCCCCGAGTGTGTCCTAGGAAAAAAGACCCATAGTGCAGACCCCCTTGTCACTGTATCAGAAAACTGAGAAAAATGGGGTTTTGGGAGAGGGAGATCACTGGCCCAACAGAAAAGAGATTAAAAACTTCCCCCTCTCTTGATTTCCCAAATTGGTTACGGGCCCCTAGGTTAAAGTTTGTAATTGTTCATAAAAGTCTTGTTTGTCTAACTTTGGCTCTATTATATTTGGAAAACTCTGGCTTTGGCTATTCTGTTTCTGCTTCTACTACTCTTGTAATTGGATAAAACCTTCTCTGTTGATGTCCTGTCTCCTTGAAGCCACTCATGCATCACAGGATAGGAAGGGAAAACCTTTGCCTTTAAACTAAGAATATACAGGCGGTCCCCAACTTACGTCGTTCCAACTTGCGACTATCCTCTAGTATGAACAGTGACTGATGTCACACACTGATTTACACCCCATAACATCAGAACATCGAAAATCGTGGTGCCAGAGACATCATATAATCGGAGACAGCACTCACCGATGTTCCTTTTGAGGTTCAGACACTCGGTCACAGTGTACATAGCACGTCCCATGTCTAAAATGTGTACAGCTGCCAGCAGGCCTGGGCAAGCTGATGTGAAGGTGGTGACAGCTCCTAGTTTCTCCTGCAATCACCTATTAGGTCATAACAGTGCAGTACTGGGGAGAGCTGATGATGGGGACCCCACCCACCCACAGCCCTCAACTCACAGCAGCCACATAAACAGGAAGCTAGATAAGGGCTTGTCTTTATCACCATTCAAAATCAGTGATGAGCGATTGTGTCAAAATCAGTCGATATCGGCAAATATCATGATGATATCCGATAGTCGATAACAGATTACCGCCGATGACCATTAAAGTCTATGGGATAGGAACAACACCTTCATTCTTACACCCAAACAGGGCTGGAGAAGCTGGAATTAACATCCACAACAGTCAAATGGATACGTGCTACATCTTAGGCAACACACTTAGGTTATAAAAGTCACAGAAAAAAAGTCACAGACCATTTACTATCCCTGTCTTGTACCACAGCATGACCCTTAAACCTGCATGACCCACAAATTAAAAAGTGCAAGAAGGCAGTATGATTTGAACCATCATTTTAGTTGAACTGGACATTGAATATCCCTGTCCTGGAACGCAGCATGAGCCCCAAACCTGCATGACCCACAGATTAAAAATTGCCGAAAAAAGGAGTCTTTCAACCACCATTTTAGTTGAACTGGACACTAACTATATCTGTCCTGTACCACAGTATGACCATTAAACCTGTCTGACCCACAGATTAAAAAGTGCCGGAAAAAGGAGTATTTGAACCACCATTTTAGTTGAACTGGACATTGACTATACCTGTCCTGGGCCACAGCATGAGCCCCAAACCTGCATGACCCCAGATTAAAAAGTGCCGGAAAAAGGAGTATTTGAACCACCATTTTAGTTGAACTGGACATTGACTATACCTGTCCTGGACCGCAGCATGACCCTTAAATCTACATGACCCACAGATAAAAAAAAGAGCAGACTGAATCATCCTCTTTGGCCTCTTGATTTTTTTGAAATGCCTTCTGCCCCCACCCGCATCTTGCCATCAAAGAGGTCTTCAGAAAATGGATTATCCACAGTGGTGGGTGCACGAATTGACATTTGGGCTGTCTTCACTTCATGTTGGACGGATGCTGACGATGCTTATGACAACATTTGTGGCCGTGACTGGGAGGACGAGGAGGTAAGACTGCTGGATGTAGGTTGCATTAACCACTGAAGGACAGATTGGCGACGATGTTCATTACTTAGATTCACAGGGCCCTGACCCAGCGATGACAGGCCTGACGGTCCTGCAACTGACGATCCGCTGGCATGCGTGTTGTCGCCAGCACTGGAAGGAGCACCTTCTCTCGTACCTCTACCTCCATGTGCTAACCCCCTCTTTGCTCGCTTATCACCTGCATTTCGCTCCGTGTTCAGAAAGATAACAATTTAAAAAGGTATGGAAGAGTTTTTGACAGTCTCTTATTGAAAGACGGCAAATCACAGATATTCTTAAATCCCTCTAATTTCCTATAGCCAACTAGGATTAGAAACTAGTGTTGAGCGATTATTATCGACAAAGTTGAAATCGGCACAGTTTTTATGGTGATCGGATTTTTTAGATCATGCGATAATTAAGGTTAAATTCTGTGCATCATCTATTAAGATCGCGCCTTTTTCTGCGCTTCCTGTAATTTTGGCGGCCAGCAAATCAGATTACAGAATAGAGCAGGGTGAGATGTGTGTGCGACGTCATGACTGGGATGTGTATGGTTGCGATTGGCTGGAAAAATCACATGACCTCGTTTTACATAGAACAGCGTTTCCTGTTCAGCCTCAGTGTCTCTCAGCATCTCAGAGCAGAAGGACGTGCGCTCTGCCTGTGTTCAAACAGCTCAGCGAAATTAGTCTATTTCTTCACAGAGAAACCTCTACTATTAGCTGTGATCCTTATAATTTAGTTATATTAGACATTGGACGATTTTATATAGTTAGGTATAGAATTTTAAAGGACCATCTACCGCTGTAACGTCACGGGGGGGCGCGGAGGGGGGGGCCCCCGTGGGCGAACACAGACAAGCTCTATAAAGAATACTGGATAAAGTTCACCAAGACTTAGTGTAGACATTGTGTAATAGAAAGTAGCCTCAAAGGGGCTATCCTGTCCTTGTGGGGGTTCAAATTATCTTAAAAATAACAAAAGGTGCACCGAGAAAACACATCACAACATGCCTTGCTGATATGAAAGTGCTTTCTGATTTTATTTGTTTAACACATTAATGACAAAAGATATACATACAGCTTTTACATGCTGTATTATATAAGTATGTGCCTATTATGTATATAATATATATATATATATATATATATATATATGTATATGTGAAGTATATACTAACTAATACATTAAAATAGAGACACAAAGGATCACACATATATAACCTTTGTTCCCATCCACAACAGTCCCCCCTTGAGACTTTGTTCTCATTTTTATCTCTCCCTATCCGCTTTCCCTATTCTTGTCTTTTGTACCTCGCCCCGACAAGGGCGGCCCCGTAGTCCCTGATACGCCCTAGCTCACCCTACACTTCTATGGTCTAATTCTTTGAGACGTGCGGTTGCAGAGGGGAGTAGATGACTTTCCGGAGCACTTCTGACGTCAATGGTCTCTCATGGAATAGTGTCTTATTGTCCACATCATCATAGGTGTCAGGCTTTGGACAGCTGAAGGCTGTGGTAGTGTCGCTGTCATCAGAGAGGCCAGGCCGTGGACAACTGTTCATCATGATGGGAGTAGTCTGGTCCACAGCTTTCACAAATAGTTTCCTCAAGCAAGGGAGAACACAACAGACAATTAGAGCAAGAATTAGCAACACAATCAATATGGCAATACCTATCTGGGCAAGCATTCCCTGCCAACCCTTAAACCATGAAGTAAACCACTGTTCCCAGGGGTGATCTATGCCTGAGTTACGCTTTAATTCTTCTGAGAGATCATCTAGCTTTCTAATGGCCACAGTGACCTTCCCATTCGGTCCTGTATTATCTGGGATAAAAGTACAGCAGGTGTAATTGCCTGGGTAGACAGTGATTATCAGTAGCAGAGATTAAAACCCAGCGGCCTCCTATAGCATCAATATACACATGGGATTCAAAGCTGCGATTTGGGGAGGCTTTCCTTCTCCTCCTGACTCTGATTGTGTCACTATCTTCTGACCCCTCACTCAATATATAGGCTCCCAGGACATATATGCCTCCATCAGTCTGCTGAGGGTCTTCAATAGTTAGCGTTAGGGACATACTTTCTCCTGGTATTCCCTATTCTCGACAGGTTCCTGTCTTTGTCAACCTTATTCTAGTAAGTAGGGGTTTTCCTGGTTTGTTTTCCTCTTTAAGGCAGTCTGTGGTCTATACCCCCCAGTCTTCCCCTGTGTTCCAACCCACAGCACCCCAGTAATAGCAAGAGGGTCCCCAGTACTCCTCCATCACACACCAATATATGCATGGGTTCTGACCAAGAGTTAAAACAACACAACTACTTAACATCAGTAAACGCAGCATCTGCCTCATCTCCGGGGGCTGGAGCGATCTTTACAGTGTGAAGCGTGGATCCAGTTGGGCTTTCCTGCCACCGTGACGGATGTGGGCGGGGTCAGCAGGACTTGGTGTGGCCCTCAAACCTCGGCTCTAGGGTTTTACACACAAACTTCTTCACGTAGACCCAGTCTCCAGGCTGTAGCTTATGAGCAGCAACGTCTAAGTCTGGATCTGGAATGGAAAACTCTAGAATGCATTAGTGACAAATCTTTAACCACTGCAGTCACATAAGAGGTCATAGCATCGTTTTGTAGCTACAACTGCTGAGGGAAATATGCACCTAGCCTTGGGGCACTGCCTAACAGGATCTCATAGGGAAAGAGAGCTAACTATCCCCGGGGCGTGTGCCTGACTCTAACCAAGCTATGGGCAGGCTGTCTGGTCAGGGCATGACTGTTTCTCTTGCCACTTTTTGCGTCCGTGCTTTCAGAGTCCCGTTCCATGTCCCCATTGCACTACAGCTGGGTATAGCGCCCGTGGCAAGCAGGGTCGCCTCCCTACTCCATATAGCCCGTCTTCTTCGTTCTTCTTGGCTCCCTTCTTTTTCCAGCTTTCCTTTTCTTCCAGTGGAGCTTGTTCCTGCATCTTGGCCAGCAGTCTCCTTGCAGGTTGGGTGTGAGTTTCCTCCTGCACCACTGACAGCTGACTTGCTTCCCCTTTCTCACCTCCTGCGGCCTGTGTGGCTGCTTGGTCAGCCAAGTGTTTTCGTCTTCTGTATTCAGCTTCCCATGTGCCTTCATTTTAGTATGGCCACTGTCCGTGGCAGCAGCAGTGCATCCATCAGGACCTGAATGGCTTGTCCATGTTTCACTGGGGTTCCCGCAGCCGTGAGAAACTTGTGCCTTCCAAATAGGTCCAAAGTCATGGGCGACTCCGAAAGCGTATCTTGAGTCCGTACATATGTTGGCCATTTTGCCCTCTGCCAAACGTCATGCTGCCGTCTTCTTGGGCTGACTTATGCAATGGCAGACTTCTTGCTTCCAACACTGCGTGTGATGTGCTCACGGCATATCCCGTGTGATATCGTCCTGCACGGTCTGCAAATCTGGATCCATCCACAAAAAGAACCATATCCGGGTTCAACTGAAAGGTCAACATCTTCATGACTTCAAAGCAATCATGGCTTTCTTCATGTGCACCGGATTCTTATGATTCCTCTTCATCCTCATTCCCCCCTTGAGAAAGGGAAAGTAAGGTGGCTGGATGAAGAACACAACAGCGCAGCAGAGTGACGTTATCCGGCAGGAGGAGAGAATGGCAGAGATGTCACATGGAGCCAGAAGGATGAGGGAGTGTCCGACTACGATATCCGCTGTTTTATCCAGCAGCACTTGGGCTGCAAATACAGCTTGTAAACTGGAAGGTCCTCCCCTTGCAGCTGGGTCCAGTCTTGCAGAGTAGTCTCCAACTGGTCTGTTTCGGCCTCCATGGGCCTGTGCTAGAACTCCCAGGGCATGTCCTTCCCTCTCCGATACAAAAAGCTTGAAGGTCTTCTGGTAGTCCGGGATGCCTAGTGCAGGGGCACTGGCAATAGCTTTCTTCAGCTTCTGGAAGGACTCTAAGTATCTTCATCAAGGTGGAAAAGAGTTGTCTTCACTGCCTCACACAGGAATTGCACAGTGAGTGGATATCCCTGTCCTATGGATGCTGTGGCTTCAGGAATAGGACAGACATCAGCAGCAGGGTCTGGAGTATCTAGCTTGTGGTGTCCTCCTCTTCTTGTTTTGCAGGGGGGCCAGTGTCCTGCTCTGTTGCAGTTCAAGCAAATAAGCGGTGGTCTTGGCTTGTAGGCTCCAGAGTCCTCATATGCATCGGCCACCATCCCATGAGCAGGCTTTCATCACACATATCCCGCAGGCAGATTGTTCTCGATGCCTTTTGCAACTAGAAGCACCACATCTGTTGGTAGAGTCTTGTACTCAGGCCGAACCATCTTCAGCTGCTTCCTCATGGGTTCCAGCAGGCCATCCACAAAGGCACTGGTCAGCATCCGAGCATGTGGCTTCTCAAAGGAAGAAAATCCTAAATCAGAGAACATCTGAGACATCTGTGCATGATATTTCTCCACTGTTTCCCCTTTATCCTGAGTGAAGTCTGTCAGTGTCAATGCCTGATCTGAAAGTCTGTCCCCAGCCCATTGTTTCAGCTGTTCACAACAGTACACTCTGGAGGCAGCAGTGACCTCATCCATATCTGACGGCTTGATGAGGGATTTGGCCACAATGGGCCCGTCTGAATCCCCTGCTTTAACCTCTGACAAGGACCATAAATCTTTCTGTAATAGGGCATAGGTTGTTTCTCAGGGTCCAGTAATTTCACTTGTTAAGACAGACACTTGACTCGGTGGGAATGTAACATAATATGTTCGGGCCTTCGCACCCCTCCCCCTTGTAGTGAGGCCTGTGAGATAAGGGGGTCTGCCGTAGTCAATTCCTGAGCCCTCTCCACTGGTCAGCTGACTACTCCTCCAGCTCTCCTTCTCGGGGTGTGCTATGCAGTGGGTCAGCTGGTGTGCCCCCTGCAGCAGCAAGCCGAATATTTGCTCTGGCTTGTCCTATGAGCTCATCCGCTCGTTCTTCCTCCTATCTTGTCATCCTCATGCTGTTAGAGCCTGCTCCCACTGTATCTTCTCCTCCCAGTACCATGAGGTTCTCCACTGTAGGGCTGGCTGGGCCTGGTCGCCATATATCCCCAGTATCTGCATTCATCATTGGACATACAATACTATGTTCCACCATCTTGATCCAGGAAGTGAAAGTGGGTACCCAGGAAGGGGCGGGCATTAATCCAGAAGGAAGAGGATGTGACATCCTAATGGGAGCAGTAGGCGGGGCTGGAGTAGGAAGTGACATGGAAGGGGCGGGCAGTGGCACTAAAGGTTCAGGTAGTCTGGGTGTACTGGGCAGGGCTGGAGCAGTAGGTGTGGTTACAGGGGGCAGGGTGACTTGTGTCACAGGTGGGCTGTTTCTGGGGCGTGGTTCCCTATTGTTGCAGCAGTTCTGTCTACACCCCTGACTTTGCTCTCCACCCCCAAGACAAGTCCCTCCGCCATTACAGGGTGTCGGCACAGTATTCACACTTTCCTTTGTTTCAGAAACTTCTCCTGGGGGATGATACACATAGGCAGCTGCACCCCCAGGGCCCCACCCTTCTCTATGAATCCATCTAATTACACTGTACCAGGATTCAGCCATTAACAACATTCCAAAATCCTTCAATCTACCTTCTTTCTGTATTATCCCTCAGACATTTCCATCCTTTATCTCAAATGCTTTCTGAGGTCATAAATCACACTTCAGCTACTTGCAAATTCTTCAGACTACTTCACTTACTTCTTCCTATCAACAATGAGACTCTTATCTAACATTCTTACACTCTAAAACCAGCAGATGGCGCTGTGCACTAAACTCACATACCAAACTTCTTTGTTTCTTCGTTTCTACAATCACATGTTTACACTTCTCAGGACACACACACACACGACAAAACTCGACAGACTCGTATCGAACGTGATAGAAACCGATTTCATGCCGCTGTGCTCAGCTTTTCCTCTACACCAAGAAAAAGCCTGAATTCATGATTCCACCATCAGTGCTAGACTGGATCGGGGTGAGGCACTGGATGTCATATATCTAGATTTTTCTAAAGCATTTGA
Source organism: Phyllomedusa bahiana (assembly GCA_025379985.1). Lineage (NCBI taxonomy): Eukaryota > Metazoa > Chordata > Amphibia > Anura > Hylidae > Phyllomedusa > Phyllomedusa bahiana. The sequence goes on along the minus strand of JAODAL010002440.1, from coordinate 68,179 downwards.
TACAGTGCCACATAAAAGGTTGGTAAATAAAATGAGAATGCTTGGACTGGGGGAAAATGTGTGCAAGTGGGTAAGTAACTGGCTCACTGATAGAAAACAAAGGGTAGGAAGGGGAAGGGTAGTAATTAACGGTACATACTCAGACTGGATCGCTGTTACTAGTGGGGTACCACAAGGGTCAGTATTGGGCCCTATCCTCTTTAACATTTTCATTAATGATCTTACACAGGGAATACACAGTAGAATATCGATCTTTGCAGACGATACTAAGCTCTGTAAAGTAATCAACACAATAGAGGATAATATGTTATTACAAAGGGATCTGGATAAGTTGGAGGCCTGGGCAGGGAAATGGCAGATGAGGTTTAACACTGATAAATGCAAGGTTATGCACAATGGGGAAGAGAAATCCATTACATGATTACATGTTAAATGGAAAAACACTGGGTAAAAGTGACATGGAGAAGGACTTGGGAATCCTGGTGGACAGTAAACTTAATTGTAGCAGCCAGTGTCAGGCAGCAGCAGCCAAAGCAAATAGGATCATGGGGTGCATTAAAAGGGGCATAGATGCACATGATGAGAACATTATTCTCCCATTATACAAGTCACTGGTTAGACCACAAATGGAATATTGTGTACAGTTTTGGGCACCAGTGCACAGGAAAGACATTGTAGAGCTTGAACAGGTACAAAGGCGGGCAACAAAAATATAAAAGGACTGGGTGGACTACAGTACACAGAAAGATTGGCAAGATTAGGGTTATTTAGTTTAGAGAAAAGAAGGCTTCGGGGGGACATAATAAATATGTTTAAATACATCAAAGGTCAATATAGAGATCTCTCCCAAGATTTATTTATACACAGGGCTGTATCTAGAACAAGGGGGCATCCTTTACGTCTTGAGGAACGAAAGTTTCTACATAAACATAGAAAGGGATTCTTTACTGTAAGAGCAGTGAGACTATGGAATTCTCTGCCAGAGGGACTGGTCATGGTGAATTCAATAACCGAGTTCAAAAAGGGTTTGGATGCATTTCTGGAGCGTAATAATATAACAAGTTATAGTGACTAGGATTCAGGAGAGGGGTCATTGATCCAGGGATTTTTCTGATTGCCAGATTGGAGTCAGGAAGGAATTTTTCCCTAAAATGAGGACAATTGGCTTCTACCACATTGGGGGTTTTTGCCTTCCTCTGGATCAACACCTTAGCACAACAGGCTGAACTAGATGGACGACTTGTCTTTTTTTAGCCTTACAAACTATGAAACTATGAAATGAATTCTCAATTTTCACAAGATGTTTTTTCTCCCCAAGCCAGCTGACTAGTCTCCTGCTCCACCTCAGGGACTCCGACCTCCCGTGTTATAATCCCAGCGGGAGATTCTCATAAATCACTGAGCGCCTCTAGGGCTTTCGGCTCCGGTGATTCCTCAGCTGACTTAACACCTTGCTTTCCCAGCTTTGCTTTCAATCAGTTTCAAAACATTCAATACACATAAAACAGAAAATACCCCACAAGGAGTTAATTTGACAGGTCATAGGTTCAATAGCATGGGCCGACTCGTTGCCTGTCAGCGTGATCTAACAATTAACCGAATGAAACATAGTACAGCTCCCACTAGACAAACAATCTGCTCGGACAAGCAAAGTATGAAACTTTACTTACCCGGACAGATATTCAGAAGAGCGATGGCGCCTTTATCTCTCATCTGCGTCCGCCAGTAGAAGCTTCACCAGTTCAGTTTTCGGTTAATAAATCAGATCTAAGCCCATGCCCCACGTTGCAAGGCGACATCTGTAATAGAAAGTAGCCTCAAAGGGGCTATCCTGTCCTTGTGGGGGTTCAAATTATCTTAAAAATAACAAAAGGTGCACCGAGAAAACACATCACAACATGCCTTGCTGCTATGAAAGTGCTTTCTGATTTTATTCACAAAATGGTGGCTTTTTATACCCTTTTGCAAATGAGTAGATAAGAAGGCATCACATGTACCTGGCTGTGAGGGTCTATTGGCACGTCCTTATCTATGGACCACTCCTCACAGCTTCAGGAATGTCTGAACACAGGGTGTAACTTCTGACTAGGCGCCATCTTGGATTACACGACGATCTATACAAACTACTACAGGCAGCTATTTTGTTTAACACATTAATGACAAAAAATATACATACAGCTTTTACATGCTGTATTATATAAGTGTGTGCCTATTATGTTTTTTTTAATAATATATATATATATATATATATGTGTGAAGTATATACTAACTAATACATTAAAATAGAGACACAAAGGATCACACATATATAACCTTTGTTCCCATCCACAACAATTGCACTGCAATAGCTTTATTATTAACAGTTTTCTATTGAAATATTTCCTCGATATTGGGCACCCTGAACTTATAGGATACACATCTTTTCTAGTAACTGCAGGTCTCTTTGTTAGGTGCAAAACTCCACTTTTATTATCAGTATACATTTCAGATAGGTGTTCATTTTCAATTTTGCCCATTCCACCTTTGTTGATATATCCACCTTGCTCTTAAATTTGAATCCAGCAATTTTATAGTCACTACAGGTGAATTGAAAGGTGCCAAAAATACCTTTTAATATCCGTATACATTTCAGACAGGTGTTTTTTTCACTTTTGGTCAGTCAAGCTTTGTTGATAGATCTACTTTGCAGTTAAATTTGAATCCAGCAACTTTGTAGTCACCACAGGTGTCAGAAACAGGAATAGGTAGGACACTGTTAATGGACACATATTGCAAAATGACTTGTTTTTGCAAGATCTTTAACATAGCTAGCAATCCCTGTATTGAGACAACCCATTTAATACAATTAAAAAAGAGAAACAAAGACATGGTGGGATTCCATCCTATTTTAAAAATGTGTTTTCTAGAATTAAACTACTAAAAAACTTGCATGTACAAAATAGCTGGTAAAAAAATTCCTCTGAATTGTACAAGGGAGGTACAGGAAAACTTGACCAGATGTAGGTTATTCAGAGGACATGGAGTATGGAGCACGGACAGAGAACAAAGTACAGAGACAATTTCCTCCAGCACGTTGAGTAAAATGAGAAAAAGAATGCCAAGAAAAAGGGCACCTGGGTGGAACAGGAGCGTTAACCACCAGTATTTCCAAGTGAAGCTTAATTGGTCCGCACTCATACGGAGGGGCAAGCGCTACCCAGGACAGGGACAGTATATGTCCAGTGAAACTAAAATGGTGGTTGAAAGACTCCTTTTCCCGGCACTTTTTAATCTGGGGTCATGCAGGTTTGGGGCTCATGCTGTGGCCCAGGACAGGTATAGTCAATGTCCAGTTCAACTAAAATGGTGGTTGAAAGACTCCTTTTTCCGGCACTTTTTAATCTGGGGTCATGCAGGTTTGGGGCTCATGCTGTGGCCCAGGACAGGGATAGTCTATGTCCAGTGAAACTAAAATGGGGGTTGAAAGACTCCTTTTTCCGGCACTTTTTAAATCTTGGGGTCATGCAGGTTTGGGGCTCATGCTGCGTTCCAGGACAGGGATTTTCAATGTCCAGTTCAAGTAAGATGATGGTTCAAATCATACTGCCTTCTGGCACTTTTTAATTTGTGGGTGATGCAGGTTTAAGGGTCATGCTGTGGTACAAGACAGGGATATTGAATGTTGTGTGTTTTTTTCCTGTGGCTTTTATAACTTAAGTGTGTTGCCTAAGATGTAGCACGTATCAATTTGACTGTTGTGGATGTTAATATCAGCTTCTCCAGCCTTGTTTGGGTGTAAGAATGAAGGTGTTGTTTCTCTCCCATAGACTTTAATGGTCATCGCTCATAATCGACTGCTCACTATCGACTATCTTGTCGATGATGGTCGACTATCGACCATTGACCGATGTCGATGGCCAACGCAATCGCTCAACACTATTAGAAACAGAATTGTTTCTATCAAATATCTGTGAAATGCGGGCTGGTGGAAGAACCGTAACACCAAATCAACAGTGTTCTTCTTTCAGTCCCTGAGATTTACAACTGCCCAGTAGGACTAGGAATTGATAATTTTCAACAAATTATCGTACAAATGCACGATTAGCGGCAAACTGAGACGCACTGAGTGAAATAGAAGTTTTAGAAAGTTATATGGATTAATATGGCGTCCTTCGCACAACTGACTAGAAGCGTAATTTACTAGGAGATTTGTATAACACAATATTCGTACAACTGAGCTCTTTGCACCAAACAGACGCATGGACTGAAATAAGAGTATTTAAATATTATATGGATTAATATGGCGGTCTTCACACCATTGACTACAAGCAAAATTTACTATAAAATATGTATAACACAATGTTCGTACAACTGGACTCTTTGCGCCAAACTGAGACACAAGGACTTCAGTAAAACTATTTAAAAGTTATAGGGATAAGTTATGCCGGTTTTTGGGAACATTGACACGCAGTGATTGCAATAGAACTGAAAACACAGGGACAATTTCAACTGCTATCAGAGGTCTGCTGGACAAAAAAGTGGTAGAAAACAATGCTTTTTCAATTGAAGATCACAGAACAAACTGAACTGCAAAATCTCCCTTTGTTTCAAAAGCCTCTCCTGCTGCCGCCCCCGCAGCCCCGCGGCTACTCACACCAGTAGATATCCTTAAAACTTTCTCTAACTAAATAAGAAGTGCAATTCTCTAATCTAACTCTATTCTAAGCTGTAGGTGGATGGTTTCTTGTATTAGAAGAGACTATCTATCAGAGCTGTTAGAACAGCTATTGGTTTAAACGCAGAGACACACGTCCTGCTGTGAAGTGTGATAGAGTGTGAGCTCAAACAAGAAATTCAGCAGCATAGATAAAACGAGGTCACGTGATCTTTGCAGCCAATAAGATCCATACACCGCAAAGTGGTGACGTTGTACATCCTCCTCACCCCCCCTCTATCCCTGGAGCTGATTGGCTGGCCGCCAAAATGACAGGAAACGCTGAAAATGGCGTGATAGTAATAGATTATCTGTAAGATTGTCACCTAAACTATCGCGTGATCGGAAATTTCTGATCAGCGTAAATATCGTGCCGATTTCAACTTTTGTCTATAATATTGCTCATCCCTATTCAAAATCAAGCATGGCCCGCCAATAAGCAGCCAGGATGCCAGAAGTGGTTGGGTCCTTTCACTTCTAAAGACTTTTCCTTGTGAATGAAAAAAAGGCACCATTCGCACTAACAAGGGGGTGTTCCTGGGATTCAGCTTGATTTGACAAGGAATGGTTGACTGGGACTTTACTTCTGGGTCTCCACAGAGTGTGTCCCAGTGATGAAACCTACCTTTATCCACCCAATCAGAATATTGTCAACTATTCTGTAGAATGACTTGGAGAAAATAAAGGAACAACCCTAAAGGGGGCTTTACCATTATATGCTTTTGCAGATATGAGCTGTTACTATCTGTTACAGCTTCAAATCCAGGTTTGAGTCTCTTATCTCAGTAGGCATGTCTCTCCTCCCAGTAGGCAGGTCTCCCCTCACTGAAGAGTTGTGACATAATCATTCCGTGTGAGTAGTGAAAGGGAGAAGATGTCACAGCTCTGCAGACCTCCTGCAATGCTTCTCATGTCTGTAGAGCTGTCACCTGCCTCCCAGGCTGCACAGGCTCCTTGAAACCAAAACACCTGCATTGCTGTAAAGAGTTATACATATAGCCTGAACTGATGAAACAGATGTGAGAAATGCACTCTGCCCTCCCTCCTCCTCTCTCTGTGGGGGGAGGAGGACTGAATAAGGCTGTATTATTTGGGGGAAGAGTGAATCTAGCAGCTATAGACCTAGTAATTGCCCAGATCCTTCATCTTAGAGCTGGGAGATGAGCATAGACAAGCTCACACAACCTTTATTATACAGCCAGCAGAGAAGGCTGAGGCACTTAGTTTAACTTTCATTTCCCACAGCTCAGATGGGAATAAGCACAGAGTGCAGGCAGCCAATCACAGCTCAGGGGGCATTTCCCATCCAGGGGGCATGTCCCAACAGGGCGTGTCCCGTCCAGCTGCTGCAGAAATAGCTATAGATGCACAGATCAGCTCATATCTGCTATACTAAGTGATTTAGGTAATGCAAATCAATTGCAAAAGTGCTTATCATTAGAGATATGATCTTTGTAGCAAGAAAATCCCTTTAAAGTGAGCCATCCATATCTTCTCCATGAACTTGGTTAGACTTGACTAAGTAATTTTTAAGGATGGGGCTGCTATTTTCTTTGTCTATGTTCTAAGTAGGGTGAGGATTGTCTCCTAATGGTGTTGGCATCCATTGCATTGCATTTTGTAGATCCCATGCATTCTTTGTAGATAGTAGGGTGATAAGAAGAGAGGAGTCACTAGATCTATGAACGTGACATCATCAGTAAGGGAACGGGGGGACACTGGAGCTCTGGCAGAGCGGAAACGGTGGTGATAGGAGAGATTAGTATGGGTCTATTCTCTATTTGAGTGCAGTGGGAGGTTATTAAAAGTCTTGGAGAATGCATTTAGAGAGTAATAAGTACAGTAATTGATAAGAAGCAACACATCATTTAAGAAAGTGAATAGTGCATGTGAGCTGTACATAGGTGAGGAGGGAAGAGCTGATATGGAGGAAAGCCACCAAAGCCTGAATGGAGGTTAGGTTTGAAAGCAATGAACATTGAGAATAAGTTGGGTGAAGGAAGACAGTAAAACAGCCATATTAAGTATAAACCAGTTACTAAAATTAGTAGTTCCCTTTTGGCTCAGTTCTTGTGAAATTCTGTATTTCTAAAGCTGCATGTAAAGAAGCTACACAAAAAAGATCAAGGTTACAAATGTCTTAAATGATACTGCTAATATATACAGGTTACTAACTGGATGATCCAATCATTGCTGCCGGCTGAGAATAGGAGGCGGATGTACATGTAAGGAAAAATGGATATAATCAAAGAGGAAAGAAGATACAAAGTAGAATAATTAACATAGACAACTTGGCTCTGTTCACAGAAGGAAAAAGAAGGGGACAGAGCCAATTGGTTACAATTAAAGATACAAACATTCCATTAAATGACAGATATGGTGTAATTAGATCAGTGCTGTGATGCTAGACCTCCAATCACTGCACGCACCTCACTAGTACATGTAAGAGCAGTACAGAACATGTAGTACTGTACTGTACTATACTGTACTGTAGAGAGGTGCTATAGACTGCCAATCACTACATGCACATCACTAATACATGTAAGAGCAGTACAGGACATGTAGTACTGCACTGTACTGTAGAGAGGTGCTATAGACTTCCAATCACTGTATGCACCTCACTAATACATGTAAGAGCAGTACAGGACATGTAGTATCACACTGTACTGTAGAGAGGCACTATAGACCAACAATCACTATATGCACCCCACTAATACATGTAAGAGCAGTACAGCACATGTAGTACCGCACTATACTGTAGAGAGGTGCTATAAACCACCAATCACTGCATGTACCTCTATAATATATGTAAGAGCAATAAGAGAATGAAGTACCGCCCTGTACTGTAAAGAGGTGCTACTAGACTTCCAATGACTGCATGCACCTCACTAATACATGTAAGAGCAGTACAGGACATGTGGTACCACATTATACTGTAGAGAGGCATCATAGACCACCAATCACTACATGCACCTCAGTAATACATGTTAGAGCAATACAGGACATGTAGTACTGCACTGTACTGTAGGGAGGTGTTACTAGATCTCAAATCACTGTATACTCCTCCCTAATAAATGTTAGAGCATTACAATACAAGTATTATCCCAATTTACTGTAGACCTCCAATGACTGCATGCACCTCACTAATACATGTAAGAGCAGTACAGGACATGTAGTACCACACTGTTCTGTAGAGAGGCGCTATAGACCGCCAATCACTGTATGCACCTCACTAATAGATGTAAGAGCAGTACAGGACATGTAGTACCACACTGTTCTGTAGAGAGGCACTATAGACCACTAATCACTGCATGCACCTCACTAATACATGTAAGAGCAGTACAGGACATGTAGTACCGCGCTGTACTGTAGAGAGGTGCTATAGTCCTTCAATCACTGCATGCACCTCAGTAATACATGTAAGAGCAGTACAGGACATGTAGTACCGCACTGTACTGTAGAGAGGCGCTATAGAAGGCCAATCACTGCATGCACCTCCCTAATACATGTAAGAGCAGTACAGGACATTTAGTACCGCACTGAACTGTAGAGATGTGCTATAGACCAAAAATCACTGCATGCACCTCACTAATACATGTAAGAGCAGTACAGGACATGTAGTACCGCACTGTACTGTAGAGAGGCAGGCGCTATAGATCACCAATGACTGCATGCACCTCACTAATACATGTAAGAGCAGTACAGGACATGTAGTAGCGCACTGTACTGTAGAGAGGCACTATAGACCACCAATCACTGCATGCACCTCATTATTACATGTAAGAGCAGTACAGGACATGTAGTACCGCACTGTACTGTAGAGAGGCGCTATAGACCTCCAATCACTGCATGTACCTCACGTATACATGTAAGAGCAGGACAGGACATGTAGTACCGCAATGTTATGTAGAGAGGCAGGGCTATAGATCACCAATGACTGCATGCACCTCACTAATACATGTAAGAGCAGTACAGGACATGTAGTACTGCACTGTACTGTAGAGAGGCGCAATAGACCACCAATCATTGCATGCACCTCACTAATACAGAGCAATACAAAGTTCCCGACAATTGGCTGGATCTTTCATCAATCACATGTGCTGCAGATCAGCAGTGTCTGTGACATTGTATGGTGACTGTGGTTACAAGATATAATGTCCCAGGAAAGAGCATCGTGTGCTGGAAACATTGTATCTTGAGGGATCACTTTATGTGGTTTCGAGAATCTGATGGCAGACTATATTTGGAGTGCTATGTGGCAATACAGTTCATAGAATGGGGAAATAAGGAAAGAAGAAGTTGGTGAGAACCATAAGTTTTTGGGCGACCGGATTAAACAACACATAGAGCGGTATGAGGAGCCGGTGAGTGTCCTGCTGGGAGATAGGAGACTTATTATATTCTCTATTGATTATTTTTCTATGTATTTATGGTTAATAATATCATCAGATGCAAAAAGGTGAAGCTCCTGGGTCCTAATGCAAAATGCCAGGGTCTCCCACTGATACCCTGCATATCTGGAAGTAGTTTATGGTCATATATTTTGATCATGGATTTTGGTCATGGATTTTGGTCATGGATTTGACGCTGAGTTCAGCCTCTATATACTTTTATGTAAGGAGAGGATTCAGTGCAAAATCTGTCTTAAGAACTGACATGTGAATTCTTTATCAGCACTGAAATAAATCCACACTGAAGAATTTGCCTTGTGTGCACAACCGCATGGATTTTACATTGGAAGCAATGAGGAAAGGACTGCGGTCAGATTGGACGATGACTCTGAGGATTCTGTACCAGAAGCATCGTCCACATTTATTGTGTGAACAAACCCTTAAGGTGCGTTCACGCGGAGTGTTTTTAATGATTTTTTGTGCAGAAAGGCACAGCAATTAATGCTGTACATTTCTGCACTAAAAAAATGCAGCAAAAACGCACACACAAAACAACGCTCCTTATCTGCAATTTAGAAATCTAAGTAAAGTGAATGACTGTAATGACGATCACATGGTTAATTAACTATAACTGCTGTTTCTTTTACAATACAAGACACATCTATAGAACAATATACTAACATTGATTTATACATAGATATGTATCAGACAGAAAGACTGATGGATCAAAAGATATATGCAAATGTATAAAATGATGAAGTATTTTAGCTATACATTCAATAATATGGTTTAGAAAGATAATAGATAACTACAGTTGAAACCAGAAGTTTCCATCCTCTATATAAAGCCCCATCAGCAGGTTTTTCTCTCTGACATGAAATCAGAATAAACCTTCCACGTTTTAGGTCAATTAGGAACCAAAAATTTTTATATTTGCCAAATGCAGGCTAATGAGAGAGAGGATTTTTAAGGCATTTTTATTACTTTCTGCAAAGTCAGAAATTTCCTTACTTTGGGGATAAAACTCTCCCTTTAAAAAATTTTGGGGGACCCCCAAAAGATGATGTATTTTTTGGGAAAAGCTTCATCTGAATTAATTAGAGACCAGCTTTTGGATGTATTTTTTTTTTCCCACATAAAAAAAACACATGTTCTGTGTGTAACACGGGGAAAAAGTCTAAAAAAATAAACCCAAAGATTTTCGGGAAAGGGGAAATTATGGACTTATAAAGTCGGGATCATCTTTGGGTTTAAAATTTTCCCCGGTTTCCTAAAGGTTCCTCTTTCATTTTGTAAAAACCCAATTTTTATACAAAAAGTAAAAACAAGATGGGAAGGTCCAGCCCTCATACCATTTCGGTAAGGAGATGGGTTTTGTGTCTCGGGGATGAATGTGTTTTTAGTCGCATGTGCAAAAAAAACCCCAAGAACAAAAGCAAAAGACCTTGTGAAGATGCGGGCCCGGGAAGCTGGTAAAAATTGTGTCTTTAACCACAGTGAAAGGGAAGTATAAAATAAACAGGGGGTGAAAGGCCATGAAAGGGGAATGTGGTAGTGGACCCCCAACTGGACCACCGAAAGCAATGGTTTTTTTAAGCCTTTACCGGGGGGGCCCGGAAAATTCTAAAGTAAACCCCGGGTTTTCACCAGAGCCCGCTGAAAAGGCGGGAGGGGATTTTGCTGCGGCGGAGAACTACCAGTCCCCCCACTGGAGGGGACTTCCCTTGCGGTGGCAGCCAAGGAAGTGGTCCGGTTTCAAAATCGTGGACGTAGGCGGAGTGGGGGGACAGGCAGGAGGTCGGGACGGGCCCGGCAAAGGTTCGTGGCCCCGAAAAAACCCAAGGAGCGAAAAGGTTCGGTACACGGAAGACGGGTATGGGGGGGGGAAAAGACGTTTCTCAAAAACCCCCAAGTATGGCCCTAAAGATCACAAAGGTAAGGGGGGGAAGGGAAAAGGAGGTTAAATGGGGTTTCCCCCTTTGCCACCCTTTCCCAATAAGGGGCCCGAAAGGGCCCCTTTAAAATTTCCCTGAGAGCCGGCCGCGCGCGCCAAAGGCCCGCGGGCTGCGCCCATACCGGCCGGCAGGGGGGGAGGGAGGCGCGGGAGCGCAGTCGGGTTTGGGGGGGAAAGGGCCGGGACCCGACCCGTGGGCCCGGCAGTTCCGCCGGGGGGACCGCCCGGGCCCGGCCCAGCAGGGAAGTGCCCCCCAGCCCGGGCCGGGGGTGCGGGACCCCTGTGAAGAAAACCCCCCCCCCCAAAGGCCCTCCCTTTTTTTGGGTTCGGGGGAAACCTAAAAACATGAGACCGCGGTCCAGGATGTTTCTCCCCCAGGCCCCCATGATCTCTCCCCTGGCCCGAATCCCCCCCAAATTCAAAAAGGAATTCCCGTTTCCCCCAAAACCGATTTTCATAGCCAGATCTTTTTGCCCGAAAAATATGTTGGGGGGCTAAAAGCCTAAAGGGAAAAGGGGGGGGGGCAAACTTTTTTGGAGAGGGGTTTTAAACGCGAGGGTTTCCCAGGAGGGATACATAAAAAGAATTTGGGATCCGCATGGTGGGGGGGGGTCGGGCTTATATGCTATTGGATTAATAGGCTCAGGTTTAAAAGGGGAAGCGGGGGAACCCAGTTGTAGCGGGGGAAATTTTTCCCCCTTTAAACTTTTTTGGGCCCGGGACAGCCAGACCTTGTCCCCCGGAGACAAAAGGTTTGGAGCCGGTTCCTCTTTCTGTCCCCCTTGAGCCTTCATACGGCAGCAGCACGCTGCGGGACTGGGGGAGTCTGCCCCCAAATGTAGATAAGTCTTTGGCCCAAAGGGGAATCTACAGGGGGGAAAACCTCGGAGGAGGAGAGACCAGAGGGAGAGGGGGAGGGGGATGCCGGCATATACAAAAAAGAAAGGAGACGGGCCCTGAACCCCCTAAAGCCCCCAATGAGTTGTAAAAAAATTCGGCCCAGGGTAGGAGGTTGGCCCAATCTTTCCTGGCGGGCAGAAAAAAAATGACGTAAGAAAGATGCCCAGAATCTGATTGCCTCTCTCCCTTTGGCCCTTTTGGGGAATTTCCGGATGGTAAGCGAAGAAAAAGCCCAAAATTCCCATGAAATAGGGAGCAGAGTCCCCGCGCAAAATTTGGGCAGGGAATGCACCCACGATCAGAAACGATTTGCTGGGGCAGCCCGTGCAGGCGGAAAACTGTAAATAAAGAAAAGGGGGGAAAAGGGTGGTGCGGAAGGAAGGGGGGCCAGTGGGCGAAGTGGGGGAAATTTTAAAAAAAAACCCTATCCGAAAATGACCCAGTTTCAGGGGTTTTAAACCTAAAAGAGGAGGGAAAAGGTCGGTGTTTTGAAAATCCATCGCCCCAATTGGGACCATGGAGTCCCTTTGGGCTGGCAGGGGTGGCCCCACCCCGGAAAGGGGACTGGGGCCCGGGGGTATTTTAAATTCCCGGGGAAAAAAGGTAGCACAGGCACCCACGAAGTCCTTAAAAATCTTTAACCACCCCCTGGCCACCAGTAAAAAACCGAGAGATAATTGGAACGTTTCTTCGGGCCCCCAGGATTTTCCTGCCATAAAGAGCAATGCCCAATTCAGTATTTCTCCGCGCGGGGAGGCCAAAAGTAGGCCCCTTCCCCGGGGGGTATTTTGCCGAAGGAGGACAGGTGTGCTTGGTTTCCAGGATTCCGGGGGGTTTTTATAATGTTTTGGGGGCTGCGGCCCCTTTCTCCAGGATGTCGATGCGCAAGAAAAAGAGCACCCGCCCTGTGTTCTTTCGGGCTGGGGGGGAAAAGGATCCGGAATTTTAAATCTTGAAAAAAAAAAAACCCCAACCGTGTTTGGGCCGAGGATTGAGGCGCGGGGCCAAAACTGGAGATACTAAAGGTTTTTGGACCCGTATATCCCTTAAAAAGGATGCGGCTCTCCAGGAGATGCCGCCATCCCCCCGGGGCCCATCTTGATAGCAAAAGGAAAAAATTCTGGGGGTCCCAATAGCAAAGTTCCTCTAGCCAACGAGAAGGTCTTGGAGAAAAACCCTTGAAGTTGTGGTTTTCACCTTTTGGGCCCCCTTTTGGTAAGGACAGCCCCGGGGCCCCCCAAAGGGTATCCCCCCTTCCAGGGGGGGAAAGGGGGCTTCTCGGGGTCGGGGCGTGAAAAAATTAGGTCCCGGAAAAGCAAAGGTGACTTAAATGGGAAAAGAAGGCTCTTTCGGGCCGCTGGTGGCCAACTTTTGGGGAAATGAGCATTTTTCTTGGTGAGAGCCCCCAAATAGGGGGCCCCCAGGGGTAGAGAAGTGGGTTTTTAAATGCATTGTAATTGGGAAAGCCCCCAAAAAACGTTTTAGGCTCGGAGTCCAACAGGTCCCTTTTGGGCCCTTGCAGGATAGCAGACAGCTTAGTGGGGGTCCTTTGGGGCCTCGGGCGGAGCGTGTAACCGAGGGGAAAAACCCCGACTGGATTTTAAGGGGAAAACCCCATTTTTCTTAAATTTTGGGGTACAGGCGGTTGCTGCGAAGGCGTTTTGCAGGAATAGGGCACCTTTGATTGTGGGGGCCGGGGTCAGGGGGGAAAAAACCCAAAAATTGTCCAGGGTTTAAACGATGGGCAACGTTTTAGAGGGTCCCTGAAAGATGTATTTTCGAACTCCTGAAAAAAAACCCTTGGGGGGATTGGGACAGACCGAAAGGCATTACCCGATACTCCAAAAAGGCCCTCGCGGGTAATTTTAAAACCCCCTTTTTCATCATTCTCCCTCAAGGATTCCCGATGAAGGGTTTTATGCCCCCCGCAGGTCCATTTTGGGGGAAAAACCCTTTGGTCCCGGGAGGGTCAAAAGGGGTTCTATAATTTTTTTGGCAACGGGGTACCGGGTTTTTTTACGGTAATTGGGTTAGGCCACCGGGTAGTCGTGCAAGGACGGAGGGGGAAAAACCATCCTTTTTCTGTACCCAAAAAAAAACCAGCTCCGGGGGTGTGAGGACCCTTTCGTTAAAAAAAACCCTTTTTCAGGTTTCACGGATATTTTCCGACATTTGGGTTGAGTCTTCCCGGGCTAGACAAAAAGGGTTTAAAATTAAAACCCGAGGGGACTGGTTCCCCGGAAAAAAGGTCAAAAAAGGGACAAGTCAAAGGGGGGTGGGAGGAAGGGAAATTTGGCGTTTTCCGAAAAACTTTCCCCGGGGAGTCCGGGATTCCCGCCGGGAAAGGGCCCGGCAGGAAACCTGTTAAAACTGGGCAGAGGGGGGAAAGGGGGCCCCGGGCTTGGCGCGGAATGAGAGCCCGCGACCCCTGGGGGCGGAACCCCCGGCAAACCTCCCCGGGTTTTCCATCGGGGGTTTGGGGCATGGAGCCCGTAAACCACGGAAAGGGCCCCAAAAGGATCGTGGGGGACGAAACCCAGGGGGGGACAAAAAAGGTTTATCTCCTCCTTGTGTTTAAAGGCCCCCAGCCCGGGGGGACAATGGCTTGGTTAAAATAACCCAATTTTGGGCCTTTAATAAGGAGCCCCACCACTACGGAGGATATCACCAAGGGCTTTCCAGGGGGGTCCCGGGAAAGGGGAAAATGGGAAAACCGGGTGGGGGTGAAATAAAGTTCCCGGCGGATCCGAGTCTAGAAAAAGGGGGGTACACGAAAAAATAGACCCGGGACCAGTCGAAACCAAAATCCCCTTAAGTAAGGCGTGGGAGGAAAAAGTGTTTAAAACCCAGGGCGCCTCTCCCACATAACCTAGGTGCGGGCGGTTCCCCGCCCCTGTGGGCGAAGGGGAAACCCCTTGGGGAAAGTGATCCGGGCCCGGCACCCCGTAAAGCACAATTGCTCTTTTCCGGGTTGGGGGACAGCTCCTGGGTTTGGGCAGTTTTGCCCGGTTCACCTGCATGGGTTCTTCCCCTGGGGTTTGGGGGAGGAAGTGGGAGTTTTGGTCTTTGGAAGACCGGAGCCAAAGGGGAGGGAAACGGCGGGGGTGGGGCAAATTCCCCGGCCCCCCCTGGCCCGTAGTTCCTTTTTCGCTCGGCGAAGGGGAACATCGTTCCGGGGTGGGGTTGGTGGTTTAGGGTTTGTTTTGGGGGTGGGTTCTCTCTAGCCGCTGGGGTCCTTAACTCTGCCGGGACCAACCCTTTTTGGAAAATGGCCCCATAGAGCCCGGGGTCGTTCCAGGTAGTTTTGACTCCGGGGGTCCGAAAACAAACTGGGTAGTCGCCTAACCGGGGGGGGTCACCCCGGCGAAGAATTTAGTAGAGCGGTTCTCTGCAGAGGATGCCCGTGGGGGGCTTTCAAAAAACACTGCGGGGAAATCTTTAGAGGAAAAACCTGTAGGTCCCTTGGGCCCCCGGTTTAGCCCCCGGGCCCAGAGGGGGGCCCAAGCTGAGCCTTCCAGTACGTGGACTGAACCCCAAAAAGGGGGGCCCCCTTAGGAACGTTCAGTGGGGGGGAAATTGGGCCCGCCCCTTTTAAAATAATTTTGCATAGAGCAAGGGGTAATAAAAACCCCCGGCCCCGTTTTTGGGGTCCCCTTCAAACTTGTGGGTTGTGGTTTAAAAAAGGCCCAGAAGTCCCCCCGGGGAATGGGGAAAAGGCGTCGCCACAGGAGGAAAGGGGTCCCGGGGGCTGTTGGTTACCAGGGGGTGCTGCAGCATGGGGGAAACTGGTTCAGTGCGGGGGTTGTTGGGGCAAGTTTTTGTGAAATGTGAGGGGCCCCTACGCCCTGAGATCCCGGGTTAAACGGGCAAAGGTACCCTTGCGGGTTTATGGGCCCGGGTCTTACTTAACGGATGGTGGGAGTGGATCCACTGGCCCCGCAAACGATGGTGGGAACCCCTACCAGGGGGGAATTTTAAGTAGAACCCCGGGTTTTTTCCCAGAAACCCCCCGCAAAGCGGGATGGACTTGCTGCGGCGGAGAATACCAAAGGGCACCCCAAAGGGTGACTTGCTTGCGGTGGCAGCCCAAGGGAGGGGGTGGTACAAAAACGGAGACGTAGGCGAAGTCGGGGGCGGGAGGAGGTCAGGGGGAAAAGGGGCCCAAAAGGGTTTGTGGTCCCAGAAACAGGAGGTAAAGGTTTTGGGTTTCAAGGAAAAAACCCGGGGTATGAGGCAGAAGACGGGTTTCTTTTAAAGGCAGTCGGCACTAAAAATCCGGCAAAAGGGGGACCGGAAGGAAGGAGGTTTTTAAAAAGGGGGTTTACCTGCCCGCCCTTTTCCAATAATGGGGGGGTAATGGCCCCTTTAAAAACCCCCCAGAGCCGGCACCGGCGCGCGCCTAAGGCAGTGGGCCTGCGCTTTCCGGGCCCGGCCCGGAGGCGGGGGGGGGCGGGGAGCGCAAATCAGGGGAAAGGGGGGGGAAACCGGGGGCCCGGGCCCCTGGAAAAGGCAGTCGCCGCCGGGGGCCTGGGCGGGCAGCGAAAGGGTGCGCCCCCCCAGCCCCGCGCCAGGCGGGGGGGCTGGGGACCACTCGTGCAGCCACTCTGCCCGGGGAAAAAAAAGGGCCCTTACTCAAAAAAAAAAACCTTTTAAAAACCAGATTCAGATTGGCAAAATTTCAGAAAGGGAAATAAAGGGCCCCATTTTTGGAGGGCATGTCCTGTGGTTTTGGGCAAAATAAAAATTTAACATTTTGGGTATAATTTACTTTTAAAACTAGAGGGGAAAAAGGGGGAAAAAGCCTTTTCAAGCCTAAAACAACTTTCCCCACTGTGAAACACGGGGGGTTTGGGAAATGTTGTGGGGGTTGTTCTGCTGCATTCATAAAATAGGGGGCATTTGGGGGGGAAAAAAGATTATGTGGCAAAAACTGAAGTTCATCTCAAGGGCATCAGCCAAGGAAGTTTCGCTTTAGCGGAAAAAGGGTATTTCCCAAAAGGACAATGACCCAAAGCTACTGCCAAAAAGGTTACAAAAGTAGCTTTAAAGGGGAAAAAAAGTCCTGGTTTTTGGGTTTGGCCATCAAAAAAAGCCCCGATCTCAATCCCATTGAAAATTTATTTGGGCAAAAATGAAAAGACCCGGGAATTTTGTGAGCAAAAGAAACCCCCAAACATGGTCAGGGAACCAGTTCTGTAAGGGGGGAAGGGGCCATTTTTTCCCCCCCAAATATTGTGAGAAGCTTTTTGGGAAGGGGTCCAAAATGTTTGACCAAGTGTACAGGGTTTTAAAAGCAAAGAAAAACCCAAAAACTAATGAATGGAGGGGGAAAATTCTGACCCTTTTCAGGAAAAAAATAAATAAAAAAAGCCTTTTAAAAAATTTTCCCTTTCATTATTTAAAAAATTTTTGGGCAATTTTGGCAAATTTTAAAAAAAATTTTTTTTCCTTATTGACCCAAAAACCCGGGGGGAAGGTTTTTTTTTAATGATTTCCATATCAAAAAAAGTGAGAAAAAAAAAATGCAGATGGGGGTTTATTAGAGGGGAGGAGAAACCTGCAGATAGGGTTTATTTTTTTTTAAGGGGGGGGGATGGAAACTTCAGGTTTTAATTGTAGATAGATAGATAGATAGATAGATAGATAGATAGATAGATAGATTTGTTATTTTTCACATCATTTATTTGCATGCAGATTTGTTAAACACACCCATTTCTGAAGAAAAAGCAGTCAATAGGGGGCGCACACTGATAAGATTTGTTACTATAGAGTTGGATGAACTTGTGTAATTCATTTTCAGTTTGTTCCCCCAGTGTCTGCAGAAATATCTGTATGTAGAAATCTATAGAAACAAAGAAAGAGAGCAGAGAGCCTGGTTACAATATAGTATTATATCAGGGTGAAATAGGGAAGCCATATGATGTAATGACAGTGACAGAAAATGTTCTGTCATTTATTCAACTTCTACTTCACTCTTAAAGGGAATATGTCGCTAATATTTTTTTACTAATTAAATCAAGACACTGATCCATATTCTTTTTTATTTTCTGATTGTAGATTTTTTTTATTCTTATGGTCTGTATATGGTTATGGGAGCAGCCATCTTAACTGAGCTGCTTTTAGCTGCATTTAGAGAGATGCTTTACAGCAGCTTCATGGAGGTAGGAGTCTGTAAACAGTAGCAGACCCATTGACTTCCATAGGACAGTGTTGTGGGCATGCTCTGAGACCTGGAAAGAAGTCAGTGTGCAGGGAGGAGGAGCTGTGACATCTCCTATTGTGAATGGTGGATCCTTCTATAAGAGAGTGATGTGGACATGCTCTGTGACCTGGGACGAAGTCAGTGTGCAGAGAGGAGGAGAGGAGGAGCTGTGATATCTCCTATTGTGACTGGTTGATCCTGTGTAGTGTAATCCTGCCTGTGCTGATAATGAGGAGACTGTTGAGAAGTTTCATCTACAGAACAGGAAGTGTCAGACTATTATTGGGCCTAGTGGCCAAAGTAGGAACTGCAGGACTTAAGAATTTTTAAAAAATATTGAAAGTGATATGGAAAATTAAAAAATATAACCAAAAATTCTTAAAAAAAGTATTTAACATAAAAACATGAGTTAAGCAATAAGTCATTTTTTGATGACACATTCCCTTTAAGGAACAACAAGGCAAAGACAAAGTGAAATCTAATCTTGTTCCATAGAATCTACAATCCATACAAGATCTCAGCCAAGGCTTCATCTCAGTGTCAGGATGAGGCACATAAAGCTCCGCAGCCTGTTGGTCAGCCTTGTGGTCATCCTCCCGCTGTTCTGGGAAGGTAAGTGCAACAAATTGTCAAATTTGTTGGGAAAAAGAAATGGGCGAAGCTTAGTTAAAAGGGATCTCACCTGGGACTGCCTCTTCCCAACTGGGATGGTTTCCTTCTGTGGTGCCTGTTACCCTTAACTTATCCTTTCAACTTTACTAAGTGCAGGAGGCGTTTTCGTCGGCCGCTTAGGGGCAAGTTTCATCCAGGGGTGCTATGCCCCGGAATGAAAATTTGCCTCTGGCCCCGATCTCTTCACTGCCCTCAGCTGGGCCTTTTGCCCTTCACTCAGTGGAAAGTAGCGGCCGCATTGTCCACAATCTTCTTTTAACACTTAAAAAACGGATGGCGGCGCTTTTACAATTCTGATTTGGGCTTCCGAACAGCTCCACTGTTGATGGGCTTGCGCTCTGGGCCCAGGTTAGCGGGGGGAGGGGGTGGAGGGGGGATGCAGGTCAGTATAAACTCACTGTTGGCTTATTGCAGGATCCTGTGGTTCTGGCCGTAGTTGGCTGGGAGGAGGAAAAGGGCTGCACAGGGAAGCCGCGGGCTCTGTTACCTTTCTTCTCCTTTCCCACCAACCTCCAGTCCAAACCCCCATCCTTCCTGGCTCCATAGTGTGAAGCTGCTGAAAACCCTGCAGAAAACTGCCTGGAGGTATTTTACAGGGAGGCTTGTGGGGCTATTTTTTTCATTTCATGATTGTAAAATGACTGTACATTGTCTGGTGGCGCCAGTATATAAACAAGTGCAGGGATGATTGGTTCAGCTCTGTTGCTGACCCACAGGGAAGTTGGGTCAATCAATCTGGCAGTTATTATTGATCAAAACTTCTGGGTCAGCCAATATAAGCTGAAAACCCACCAGAAAGGCTGGATCATTATAAAATAATAAACTTGTTTCTAGACTGTCAAAAGCTCTGTGATCACCCACTGGACCCACAGAAAGCTGATTTAATATAATAACTATAGGTCTGGTCAGCTCTGTGGTTTTTCAAGTGGGGAATCCACAGAGCTGACAGTTACAAGTTATTATTTGGAATCAAGCTCTGTTGGGTAAAGCACGTTACTTTTATAATATATTATCTTTTGTACAACCTTCTGCATTATAAACAAACACCACACACCCACCCCCACACACAACCCACACAACAACATCACACACACACACACCCTCCCACACCCCAACACCACCCAACAAAACCAAACACCAACCACACACACACCCCACACCACACACACACCACACCAACACCACCACCAACCACACCCACCACACACAAAAGAATATGGTGTAGTAAGGGTTGTACAAAAAAAAAAAAAAAATATACCATATGTATTTACTTGCTTTGGGACCTCACACCAGGAGCTGATCATTAATTAAACTGTAGACTGTCCGCTTCTGTAATTCTTAATTAACAAGAAAGTGTACTGGACGAATTGTGGCCCCTTAGTTGCTCCCAGGGACTAAATGTTAAAAAAGTTTAAAAAAAACAAAAAGTTATAATTTAAAACTATAACAAAATATTAAAATAATTATAAGTCTTTTTAAAAATCACCCCCTGTATGTCATTTTACCATAAATTAAAAAAAAAAAAGTTACCACAAATTGGTTTCGCACCTTTGCATGGTCTCAAAAAGCCCAAATATTCTAATTAAAAAATATTAATATTTTCACTTATCCCATCCTGTAAAAACACTATAGGGATGAAAATAAAAAAAAATATTCTTGAACGCCAAAAATTTGTATGGATTGTTTTGTTCAATTTTGGGCCCTTATGTATAAAAAAAATAAAATAACTTGGCAGGTAAGGATTGGGGTTTCGGCCTCATTAAGCAAAACCATACCAAAAGGCCATTAGCAAAAACCAATCAGAGGCCATTTCATTATCGGGGGGACCAATCAGGAGGGTTCATAGCAAAAAAACCACAAATCCAGGGACAGCCCATTAGCAAACAAACCCAATCAGAGCCCATAAGCAAAAACCAAGTGAGCCTCATTTAGGCATCCAACCCTGAAGCCCATTAGTGACCCATAATCAGAAGGCCCATACAGCGATCAAACAGAGCTTTTAACAACCAATCAGAGGGCCATAGCAAATTTTAGAGGTTTTTTCCTCTTTTTTCCCATTTTGACATTTATACTTGGCTATGGAATAAAATAAGAAGCTTTGAGGCTCTGTATTTGGTTGGCTAATTGGGGCCTCGGGTTTGTTTTCTCTGGGCATTTATGTACAGACCCTTGTTAGTGCTATTGGGGGGATATATTATAAACTACACACAGGGGGCCAATTAGTTAATCTGTCTAACCTATGAAGGTGGGGAACCTATATACTAATCCTACAAGGGTACTTTCATTACCTGGATACCAAAAACTAAATGTTACTCTATATAACCTTAACCTAAACAGGAGGGCGGCTACAGAACCTCCTATAGGAGGAATTTTGTCCTTACTATTACATACCTTTACTGGGGGGGGGTCTATTAGCACCTCCAGGGTAATCTAATAGGCAGGCCTATATTAGGAAACAATTGACTCCCATCCCTCAAAGGGCAGGCACCCGGCTCTCTGGGGTCATAGGTTAAAGCAGGATTTCTGTTGGGATGGGGGTAAATACCCAATGTTTTTTTCTGTATATGGGGCCCACTTGAGTTAGAAGGTGAAACAATACATAGGGACACCCCCCAACCCCCCAGTAACGGGTAGGTTTGCTGGAAAGAAGGTCATTTTTAATGGCGGCCGCCTGGGGCCAAGGATTTTTTACGTAACCAAACCTGGTAGTCCACCAAAAATGTGGTGTTTCATGTTTATGGGTCACTTGTCTAGCATGGGATTATTTGGATCTACCATGTAGTTAAAATAATTTATTGGGGCATTTGGTTATTGTAGGAGTTTTCTTTAGGGTTAACAATTCATTTTATGTATTGGTATATTTGGGTCTCCACATGTATAGGGTTTTTTGTTTGGTTTAAAACTGGTATGAACGTTTGGATTTTTATTAAGGGAATCTTTAATGTTAATCCAATTACAATAGGGATCGGGTTGCTTTGGAAAATTATTTGTCAGTTGGTGGGGACCCCCTTCATTACACCAGTGAATGCTGAGGCGTATGGGACAGGATCTATGTGGAAATAGGTGTTTAAAAAATTATGATTGGAAAAAACCAATACCGTTTTTTTCTATTTTTAAAAATTGGCATTGCTGCGTTTCAATGGTTGGCGGTAAATAAAAAAATGGCTTGTATGAAACCCAGCCCTTTCCGTGCAAAAAAATGTAAACACAGAGGGCCCAAGGCCGGGATGGTTTTAGGGACCCTAGCAAAACGCCCCTGGGACTAAAGTTTGAATTAGATTTTTTACTTAAAACAATTATTGAAGATAAAACTGATAAAAAATTAAAGGGAAAAAAAAAACTTTTGTCTAAGGTATTGTGTTTGTTATAACCTTGATATGTAAAAAAAAAATACCAATCTCCTTTTCCTCCCTATCCATGTTAACACCATTTCCCAGGGACTTCTTTGATGTTTCCCAGGCTACTTTCCTATACAACGTGTCTTTCCTTAAAGTATAGTGTCAAAGTGTCCCAGGGGGGATGGGTCTTCTGTGTTCTCCATTTTCCTTCCAACCTTTTACTGCTTGATAATAGAAAAAAAAATTTCACTTTAAATTTCCTTATTGGGATATACTGGACAAAAAAGATAGGCTGCTTATCCAAATTATTGGTTGTTATGTAGCCCAACAAATGATAAAAAAATCAGTTATTGTGTATAAAACCAAAACTTTCCAACTCGGGCCCTGGGAAAAAAATCCAGGGACCACTGGAGACTGCCCACCCTGACCAATAGTTCGGACGCCAGGGAAAAGAAGATGGAGGGGGGACGTTTACTTACTCAGATTTGGAACGGAAAAACCCCCAAAAAGATGGGAAAAAAACATAAATAAGAGAATTTACACTTATCATTAGAGAATATAATAAAAAAAAAAAAAACAACCCAGGGCCGGGTCAAAGGGGGACATTTTTGGGTTTTTGCCCCCTAGGCCGGAGAGTACAGCCAAATGGCGCCCCCAAAAAACTCCTCGGCTTGTGCCAAAAAAAAAATGCCCCCCCCCCACCACACAACTATTCACTCTCACCCCTGCGCCAGGGTCCTGTCCCCACTATTTTCTGCGTTTATTTCCCCACATAAAGCTCCTGCCCATCTTCTCAAAGGCAGTCCACTGTACAATGACCAAATTTGCCTTTTTCATCAAATCGGCCTCCCCTCCATATGGGACTGTGCAATTCCCCCCCTTAAATTCATAATATTCACCCAACTAATCCAACCGATACATGGAGCCAAAAATCTTAACAGGACAAGTGGATGTGATTTGATAACTAAAAAAACTCCTCCTTACAAAAATAAACCAAAAAGAACATAAACTATTACTTTTATTAAGGCTCAAATAATCCTGCCAGGGGGGGACCCCTGGGGGCGACCATTACTGCGAACTCCCTCCACATGTTGGGACTAATCAGCTGTTACACAGGGCACTCTGATTACATATTTTTTACCAACCCGCCATTTACCAAGTGGACCAGGGTTAGTGGTTTAGATACTAGTTTGGTTATGTAGATTTGGCTCTGCAAGGATAAAAATCTAAGTTGGGGATTTTACAACTGCAGGTTTACATTTAGTAAAACTCACAGGAGGGACGTTTTCTTTTTCTGATTCAAGCGTCGTTTTCACTTTCCCTTCTCTTTCTCAATCCGTTTCACACCTTCATGGCTGATTTTTTGCTTCCCGGCCAATTACTGTCCTGAAGGAATTTGGGACACAAAATTCTTAGAATTCCTCACATTTCCAGTAAAAACTTCCTTTTTATTTAGGTTATTATATAAGTTCCCCTCAGGGGTTAAGGAACAGGTATAAGATTTGCCCTCTCAGGTCAGGGGCAGGTATATGTTTAATTATTGGTCCTTAGATCAGGTTTTAGGTATATTTAAATATAAGGGGGGGGCCCCACATCAGGGCAGGTTTTATATAGGATATAGGGGGTCACTCTCCCAGACAAGGAACATATAGATTTATAGGGGGCCCCTCTCTCAAAGGCGGTTTTATATTAGCTATTAGGGGCTCAGGGCATATATATTTGATAGGGGCCCTCAGGGCAGGCGCGTTTTGTGGTTTATTTTTAATGGGGGCTTCAGGGCAGGTGTTATGGGGGGACCACAGGCAGGCGCTTTTTTTTCATGGGGGCCTTCAGGGCAGGGGCGGGTCCTGTTCTTTTTGTTTATGGGGGGGCTTCAGGCACAGGGAGTTTTATTTTTATTGTTTATAGGGGGAGGGGTTTTCGGCAGGCGGTTATAGGGGGCCCTACATGGGGCAGGGCGTTTATTTATAGGGGCCACAGGGCAGGGGTATTGGGGGGGCCAACTAAGTGCAAGGCATATGGGGGCCTCAGGCAGGCGTATTTATGGGGGCCCCCTCACAGGGGCAAGCCGTATGGTGCCCCACAGGGGGCAAGGCGTTCTATGGGGGCTTTTCAGGGGCAGGCATATGGGGCCAAAGGGGCATGGCGCGTTATGGGGCCACTGGGCAGGGCGTATGGGGCCACAGGCAGGCGGGGGGGTATGGGGGGCCATAGGAAGGCATATGGGGGGGCCGCAGTTAGGGCGGTTTTTTTATTGAGGGGTCCAAAAAAACCAAGGGGTTCAGCGTGTATAGGAAGCCCATCCAGGGCCAGGGGCGTTTTTTGTCCTTTGTTTTATCGTTTCATGGGGGGCCAAACAGAGGCAGGCGTTTTTGGTTTAAATGGTGGGGCCCATCAGGGCAGGGCGGATTTTTCGTTTATGGGGGGGGGGGCCCACAGGGGGGGGCAGGGCTTAATGGGGCCCAACGGCACGGCGTTTTGGGGGGCCTCAGGCTGGCGTATTATGGGGCCAACAGGGGCAAGGGCGTATGAGGGCCTCCAGGCAGGGTGCGTTAATGGGTCCCACAGGGCAGGCGTTGCTGGGGGGGCTAACAGGGGCAGATTATTATTAGGGGCCCCTAAGGCAGGGCGTCTTATGGGGCTACAGGGCAGGTATATTTAGGGGCTACAAGGGTAGGTGCACATATTAGGGGTGCTTTTAAACCAGGCAGGTTATATAGGGGGGCTACAGGCAGGCGTTTGTAATGGGGGGCTTACAAGCATATTGCCAAACTTCGAGGACAAAAATGAAAAAAGCAGGAGGGGGACTGGTTGTGGGCGGGCGCAGCATTAACAGGCGCGCCGCGCCCCGGCAAAAAATTTTTTTGCAATGGGGACCCACGCCCCCACATCTGTTGGTTATCTGGGCCAACGGGGCCCCTTCAAAAAAAAGCCACACCACAACTTCACAACATAATCTGCATCAAACCGGTTTGGAAAGAAAAGAAAAGAAAAGCCCAGGTTGATTTTGCCCTTAATTTAGGCCAAGGTTTTAGTAGGGC
Source organism: Phyllomedusa bahiana (assembly GCA_025379985.1). Taxonomy (NCBI): domain Eukaryota; kingdom Metazoa; phylum Chordata; class Amphibia; order Anura; family Hylidae; genus Phyllomedusa; species Phyllomedusa bahiana. The sequence goes on along the minus strand of JAODAL010002440.1, from coordinate 42,988 downwards.
CCCCCCCCTTAATAAACAGGTGTGCCCCATTACCCCGGCTTGGTAGATTTGCCCCCCACTGTTAGGCCATGGTTTTAGAGCCAACAAATTTTGTAGGCCAGGTAGGATGCCACCCTTTGTTAAGCCTGGTAAGGTGGACCCCACCCCATTGTTTAGCCAGGGTAGGTGCCCCCATTGTTAGCCCAGGTTGGTCGCCCCCATTTGTTAAGCCCAGGTAAGGTGCCCCCCATTGTTTAAGCCCAGGTTAGGTTGGCCCCCATTGTCCAGCCCAGGTAGGTGCCCCCATCTGTTGGCCCAGGGTAGATGGTTCCCTCTGTTGCGGTTCAGTGCCCCCAATTCTGTAAAGCCAGGTAAGTTTTGCCCCCATCTCGTTAGCCAGGTTAGGTTACCCCCTTTTGTTTCGGCCAGGTTTAGAGTTGCCACCCACAATCTCGTTTTTGCCAGTGGGTTTTAAGCGTTTTTTTGCCCCCATTGTCGTGGCAGGGGTAGGTGCCCCCATCTGGTTTGCCAGGTAGATGTCCCCCTTTGTTTTGGCCAGGATAGTTGCCCCGCGGCTTGCCCAGGTTTTTTAGGTTGACCCATCTGTTAAGGGCCAGTAGTACACCCATCTCGTTAAGGGCCAGGTTAGTACCCCCCATCTGTAGCCACGTTAGTGCCCCATCTGGTTTTTGGCCAGTGTAGATTTCCCCTCATGTTTTTAGCCAGGGTAGTTGGCCCCCTCTTGTTAAAGCCAGCGTTAGAAGTGCCACCTCTGTAGCCCAGGTAGTGCCCCTTGTTTATGCCAAGGTTAGTGGGCCCCTTCTGTTGCCAGGTAGTGGTCCCTCTGTTTGCCAGGTTAGGTGTAGTGGCCCCCCTCTGTTTGCCAGGTAGTGCCCCATTCTGTTTAAGCCAGGTAGTGCCCCACCCCTTTTTGTTTGCCCACAAGGTAGTGCCCCCCTCTGTTTTTGCCACGGTTGTGGCCACAATCCTGTTTATCCAGGATAGTGCCCCCCTTTTGGTTTTTGCCAGTTATTTAGTTTTGGGGGGGCCCCTTCTTGTTTGGCCAGGTAGGTGACCCCCCCATTCTTTGTTTAGGCACCAGGTTAGTTTACCCCATATGTTAGGCCAGGTAGTTCGCCCCCCATCTTGTTTTGCCCAGGTAGAGGTTCCCCCTCTTGTTTTGGACCAGGTAGATGTCCCTCTCTGTTTGCCAGCGTTTAAAGTTGGGGGGCCCCCCCTTCTGTTGCCAGGGTAGTTTTGCCCCCTTTCTGTTAGGCCAGTAGTGGCCCCCCCATCTGTTTAAAGGCCAGGGTAGTGGCCCCACCCCCATCTGTTATGGCCAGGTAGTTGCCCCCTTTGGGTTGCCAGGTTGTTGGCCCCCCCTCTGCTCGCCAGGGTTAGTGCCCCCTCTGTCTTAGCCTGGTAGGCCCCCCCTATTGTTGGCAGGTAGTGCCCCCCAATCTGTTTTTAGGGCCAGGTCGTGCCGCACCCCTTTTGGTTGCAAGTGTAGTTGCCCCCCATTCTGTTTTGCCAGGTAGATGCACCCCCCCCCCCTCTTGTTGCCAGGTAGTGCCCCCTCTGGTTGGCCAGGTTAGTTGCCCCCCATCTGTTTAGCACAGGTAGTGTTGGCCCCCCCTCTGTTAGCCAGGGTAGTGCCCCCCTCTGTTGGCCAGGGTAGGTGCCCCACCATATGTCTTAGACAGGACAGTCGCCCCCTCTTTTGTTGCAGGCTTAAGTTGCCCCCTCTGTTTTGCCAGGTAGTTTGGACCACCTTTCTGGTTAGGGGCCAGGTAGTTACCCCCCATTCTGTTTTAGGCCATGGTAGTGCCCCCATCTGTTTAGCCAGGTTAGGTATGTCCCCTCTGTATGCCAGGTAAGGGATTGTCCCTTTATGTTTTGCCAGGTAAGTGCCCCCCTCTGTTGCCTGGTTAGTGGCCCCCTTCTGTTTGCAGGTAGTGTAAAGTGCCCCCATCTGTTAGGGCCAGGTTGTTTGCCCCACATCCTGTTTAGCCAAGGTTTTAGTTTTGCACCCCTTTGTTTGCCAGGTAGTTTGGCCCCCTTATGCTGCCTGGTTTTTATGTGTTCCCCTCTGTTCGCCAGGTAGTGGCCCCCCTCTGTTTTTGGCCCAGGTAGTGCCCCTCCCCATTCTGTTAAGGGCCATGGTAGTCCCCCTTTTGAGTTGGGCCAAAGGTAGTTTGCCACCATTTCTCGGGTTTTGCCTAGGGTAAGTTTGCACCTCATGTTGTCCAGTAGGATTGGCTCCCCCTCTGTTGCCAAGGTAGATTTTGGCCCCCCTCTGTTTTGCCAGGTTAAATTGCCCCTCTGTTAGCCAGGTTTAGTGGGCCCCCCATCTTGTTAGGGGCCAGGTAGTATCTTTGCCCCCTCTGTTTTAGCCAGGTAGTAGCAACCATCTGTTAGACCAGGGTTAGTGGCCCCATCTGTTAGGCCAGGGTAAAGTTGGACCCCTTTTTCTGTTTCTGCAAGGTAGTAGTGCCCCTTTCTGTTTGCCACAGGTTTGTTGCCCCTGCTTGTGGCCCAGGTGGTGTCCCTCTGGTTGGCCCAGGTTTAGTGTTCCCCCTCTGTTGCCAGTTAGTGTTCCCCTTCTGTTGCCTAGGTCAGTTTGCCCCTCTCGGTTTGCCTGGTTAGTTTGCCACCATCTTTAGCCCAAAAGTAGTGCCCCCTTTGTTGGGCCAGGTAGTAGGCCTCCCTCTTGTTTTAGGCCCAGGGTATGCCCCCATCTGGTTAAGGCCAAAGTTTAGTGTGGGCACCCCCTCCTGGTTTGGCCAGGTAAGGAGTGCCCCCCCTTTGTTGGGCCAGGTAGATTGTGGGTCCCCTTTTGTTGCCAGGTTAAGTTTGCCCCCCCCCTCTGGTTGCCAGGGGTTAGATGTCCCCTCCTTGTTGGGCCAGGGTAGATGTTTCCCCCTCATGTTGGGGGCCAGGGTTGAAATTGTGGGTGTCACCCACTCGTTATGCCAGGTAGTGCCCTCTGTTGGCCCCAGGTAAGTGGGCCCCCTTTGTTGCCCAGGTAGGTTTGCCCTCTCTGTTTTCAGCCCAGGGCTAGAAAGCCACCTAAAAGCTAATTTATACACATATTAAAATAATTAAAATTCCACTTTTACCTTACACCAGGCTCCTGCCTAGCAACGGCGCTACCGGGGACCGATTCTCCTCAAGCGGCGGCAGGGGAAGTGAGGAAGCAAGGAGCCGCGCGTCCCACTCCCCTGCCAAAGCCGCGGCGTTTCACTTTTCCCCTCGCGCCGCTAAGACCTGTATTTTTGCCCACGGCGGCGCAACAGACGCCGTTACTTTTTACGGGGGGAGGGGGGAGGGAGCGGATCCCTCCTGGCCTCCTCCCGGCCACAGTTGATGACCGCGGGCGGGTGAAGCGGCCGATTGGCGGGCCGCTTCACCCCGCCTGTAGGGAAGCGGGGTCCCGCGGCGCAAAGGAGTAGCGCACCAGCGCTTACTCTTGCGCCGCGGTAATTTAAAAGGACCCCCGCCGCCTGTTTAGGCGGCGGACGAGGGAATGCCAACTTCCCCCGGAGAGGGCGGGAGGGGGGGGGACCCAACCCCAAATTAGCGAAAACCCCCGCCAAAAAAAAACGGGAGCAGGTTGGCATTGGTCTGAGGGCTACAGGCAGGGTTTAATGAGGGGCTACAACAGGGGCAGGGGCGTTTTTATGTGGGCCACAGGGGGGGGCAGGCGTATGGGGGGGGCACAGGCAAAAAGCCATAATGGGGGGGACAAACAGGGCAGGGGGATGGGGGGCCAAACAAGGGGGGCAGGGAGATTGGGGGGGCCACAGGGGCAGGGCGTTTATATTTAGGGGGTTCCACAGGCTGGCGTTTTTTGATGGGGGGGCCACAGGCCAGGCGTTTATGGGGCCCCCACCAGGCAGGCGGGTTTCATGGGCCCACAGGCACGGGCATATGGGGGGGGCCACAAGGCAGGCGTTTTTATGGAGGCCCCCACCAGGGGCAGGGCCGTTTTATGGGGGGCCTTCAGGGCAATGGGCGTATGTTGGGGGCAACAGGCAGGCGTAACACTATATAGGGGGCGTTCAGGGAAGGCGTATCTTGGCCCCAACCATGGGCTCAGGGGCGTCATATAGGGGGCCACAAAAAAGGGCCAGGGGCGTATTGGGGGGCCCCCCACCTGGCAAGGGCATTTTATGGGACTGGCCCCACAGGCAGGGCGTTTATAGGGGGGCCACCGGCAAGGGCGTTAATGGGGGCTTATATACAGGGGGGCAGGGTTTATTATTAGGGGGCTTTCAGGCAGGGCGTATCTTATGGGGGGCCACAGGCAGGCTTATGGGGCTTACACAAGGGCAAGGTATATATTAGGGCTACAGGCAGGTATTTAGGGGGCCTTTAAGGCAGGGGGGGCGTCTTTATGGGGGCTTTACAGGCCAGGACGTCTTCTGACTCTTTTTTTTATCTCACTGGCCCCTATGGAGGGGCTTACAGGAGCAGGCATTTTATAGGGCTTACCAGGGCAGGGCGTTATGGGGGCTTTTTAACAGGGGAGGTATTATTTTAGGGGGCCACAGGCTTGCGGTTTTCTTGCGCACTTCCCTTTATGGGGGGGCTACAGGCAGGTATTATAGGGGGGCTTACCAAGGCCAGGTTATATAGGGCCCACAGTGCCAGGGTTTCTAGGGGGACTACAGGGACAGGCATATTAGGTGCTTAATGGGGGGCAGTAAAGGGTAATTTTTATAGGGCCACAGGGCAGGACGTTTTGGGGGCTACAGGAACAGTTTAATATTAGGGCTTTACAGGCAGTTATTATAGGGGGGGCCACAGGGGCAGGTAATATAGGGTGGACTACAGGCCAGGTTATATATTGGTTTGCTAAATAGGGGCAGGTGGTATTATAGGGGGGCCAACAGGGGCAAGGGGGCGTTTTATATGGGTGGGCTACAGGCAGGTATATAAGGGGGCCAACCAGGGGCAGGCGTATGGGGGGCTACAGGCAGGTTTATTTATATAGGGGGCCCACAGGGTGCAGGCGTATGGGAGGCTTATTTTCAGGCAAGGTTATATTGGGGCTTTTTTTTACAAGGCAGGTTTAAAAACACCAAAAACAAAAACATTAATACTTTTAACCTGCTGCACGGGCGGCGTCCGCGCTTCCTTCTTCTGGTTCCCTTTCTTCAGTCCCGCACGCTCCCTATCACGGCAGCTTCTCGGGCCCCACAATGCCTATGGACGCGCTACGTTTGCGCTACCCGAGGAGAAGGAGAGGGCAGGCGTCGCGATTTTTAATACATCACAAACTTTCTTCGCGGGACCGCTTTGCCCATGATTGAGAATTTTGCCACGGGGGCCCGATGGGTGGGGTCCTCAGGCCGTTATTTGGAGGGGCCCAGCCGGCCCCCTCTGTGTTCTGGGGACCCAAGGGCCTAGGTTGGGAGGGATCCAGCGATTTCCCTTCCGGTTGGAGCGGGTTCCGACCAACTGTTCTTGCGGAGCTGGTGGGAGCGCTCGACCTCTCTGGCTTCCGCAGAAACGCGCTTCAAAGGAGGGGACCCCGCCGGCGATTTCAGGGCCTCCCAATGGGCTTGCGGGCCTTGGGGAGCCCAGCGAGGCTCGGGGCCCACCTTGCCTTGCGCCCTTAGGGCGAAATCGGCACCTAAGCCTTCTTTGCCTAAAAACCCGTAGTTTTCCTCGCCCCTCTGATTTCCAACCATCACTTAGTGGGGGATGGTTAGTGTGGGGACCAATTCAGGGATTTATCCACTGGGGGGGTTATTTTGTGCTGTAGTTCACTGGGTTAACCAATTGTCAAATTTCCCACAAAAAACTGATTTTTAACAAAGTTCCCACCCAATGAAAGTCTAGGAGCTTTGTGAAGAATAAGTGGTTACATTCTACAGGGGGGTTTTCGCGGTCCCAATTATTATTGAGGATACAAATTGATCCAATTACATCTTCTAAAAAACAATAAAAATAACGGCAACCTTAGCGATAAAAAGCTGCAAGACGATTTACATTGATCCCCAGAGATCTCCTTCGGGAATTTTGGGGCTTGTCCCGGGTAAAATTTCCCTAAGAATTATTTCTTCTTTCTGGCCATGGTTTGGGTGCCATGGAGAAGGGGAGGTGTGTGGCAAAAATCCCCAATATAGTAGGGGGAAACAGATTTTTTCTTATGGGAGGGGAACCCATTCAAAGCTGAGAGGGGAGACATAAAAATGGCCAAAGGGGAAAAGAAACCTCTATTTTGGGCACATTTTTTCTTTTACAATAAATTCCTGACCTTGGAAAAGTTTCATACTTAGGATGTGGGATGGCGAGTTATTTGTTTTCATTTAGTTAGTTTGGGTCATGTGACCTGGTAATTGGTTATCCAGTTTATTTTACATCCGAGGTTAAATGGGGTTTTTCCCATAGATGCACTTGGGGCTTTTATTGCCTTCTTACTGGGATAGTTTTTCTGTCTTGGCTATGGTTGATTTGGTGGGCCATTATGCTTGTGTTTGTAACATAGAGATGGCGAATAGAATTAACGAAGGTTTGTTTAATTTCTGTTTTTTAGAATTTACAAGGGAAAAAACTTCGATTTCTGGGGAAACGGCAGTCGAAGGTTTTGGGGATGATTTCGCGTGGGAAACGAAGGCGTTGTGTTTTTTTAATTGATAAAATGGCCTGCGAGGCACAATTGGGCGTTTTACGTGGGGCAAAAGGAACTATGGGAGGGTAGATAAGGGGGGGAATTAGCCTTAGGCATTGGGACATGTTTGCCAGGAGGGTTGAAAAAAGGCAATCAGAGGGGGATCCGCCAGGGATTTCTGGTGAACGTCAATCTTCGGAAACTACTAATAAAGGGGTTTCCGGGCGTAGGGACGCTTGGGAGGCTCATACCCGCCTTGCTCATCTGTTATTATTTACTGACTTCGGGGGAAAGGTTCGCTTCCGCGGGTTGGTCTTAAATTGGGATATTTTCTTCATATTAAAAAACAAAGCTTTGTATCAGAGACTGCTTTCTACTTTAAACGTTCTTATTTCTGATTTATTGTTGGGGTTATTGGTTCTGAAGGGGTCACAGTTGTGTGTTCCAGTGCAGCTGGCATATTACATTGTTTAATGCCTTATTCTGCTCCACAAAGCACATTTTTGGTATTATCCACAAGGTTTATTTTCCCAAAGCCTGTTGCTGTTTGTTATTTTATTAAAGAAAAACAGGGGCGTTTTTTTTACATTCCAAAAAACACCACTTAATTTTTGGTTTTTTGCTCATTTCTTTTAGCCGCACTTAACATCCAGGAGGTTTTAATTAAAGCGGTTGTTTCTTGCCTGTTGTGGTCACTAAAAAAGAAAAAAAACCCTTCTTTTTTTCACCGCGCTAAAGATAGCAATTTGTCGCCTATTTGCATAATTTCATAAACCAGAAGGTTAATTACAAGGGTTTTTCCTCTTGTTTTTGTACCCATAAAAAATACCCACGGGCCCATTTTTAACACGCTTTTAAAATCTGGTAATTTTATTTGGTTGATTTCATTTCTTTTGCGCCAAATTTTAACCTACCCCAGGGGTTGGGAATTAAGGCATTGTTTCTGCCTGTGTGATCCACTAAAAGAAATACCTTCTTTTTTCACGCCAAAAAAAAAGCAAATTTTTGCTTTGTGTTTTACGCACTACACCCCCTTTCCCAAACCCCCATCTCCCCGCAAAGTTTAACCCCTCTTCACCCCCCCACGGGGGGCTGTTTGTGCCTTTTTATAGTCAGTTAAAATACTACCAGGGTTTTTAAACCAGCACATCCAAGTAACTTTTTTCATGGGCCCAATTTGTGGAGCCACAATTTATAATCCCATAAGGGGGTTTACGATCGGGAAAGCTTGGTTTCTGGGTTCATTTAGGGGGAAGGTCCAATAACAGGGGTGTGTTTTTTTATCATATTTACAAAATAATTCTTCAAATCTAACTCGTGTCTGTTTACACTTTTTAATAAAACAAAAAACCGTTATGTCCCAGACAGGGAGAGGTGGCAGGGTCCTCTGGGCACCCTGCGTGGTTTGGGCAGTTGGGACCACAAAAAAAACATTCTGGGAGGCCAGGGGACCCAGGGTCGCCAGCACAGCAAACGGGGAATATTTTTGCAGCTGTCATCTAAGCCGGGCCATGTGCTGGAACTTAGGCACAAAACCCAATTGGTTCTTGGATTGGTTGGGGACCTTAGGGTTTCATCCCATTCCTTCCAAGGGGATTGGGCTATTATCTGGGGGGGTAACAAAACCCCCAGCAAAGAGTGGGGTGGGAACACGTTCCAGGGCACAAACCCCTTAGGGTTGTGTCTTGGGGGCCCGAAGCGGGTGTCCAGGGCCCCCTCCCACCCCTGGTCCCTTCAAAAAAACCCCTCCCCTTCCTGTAACCATTCCGGGTTCCCTCAGCCAGAGATTCTAACTTATGGTGGTTGGCTCCAGCCGGCCCCCCACTATATAGCGAGGATTGAAACAAATTTGAGGGGAGGGCAGTTCAAGGCAGTTACTGGCAAGCGAAAGAAATTGGGGCCAATTAATCCCCTTTGCTTTTCTTGCAAGGTAGTGAACGGCAAAGGTTAGTTTAGGATGTGGAGAGTTTTTGGCATCGGGAGGTTTCAGTTTTGTGAGGGGTTCAGCCTCTGGCATACCAAGGGGGGACCGTGGATGGAAGGGGGAACAGCAGTTGGAAATGAATGGAAACAACAAAATTGGATGGATGGATGTAAGGCCGGAACCGCCATTTGGGAGCCAGGAGGAAGGCAAAGGGCTTTCCTTTCCATCGTCAGGAGATAAGGGAGGGGGAGGTCAAGGGCTATGCGCGTCAGGGGGGCGTTGGCACCAAAGCCCAAGCAAAGTGGTTTGTGTGGGGGCTTGTGAGTTACGCAGGGGATTAGCAGCAGTTGGAGGTGTGAAGGTCCGGGGAAGCCCCAAAGCGGGGGCCACGGGGGGTAAAAAAAAAAAAAAAAACCAGCTTCTTTCGCCAGGCTTCCAAGGAAAGTTAGCGGATATAGGGGGCTTCAGCCGGGAGGCAGCGGAGGTAGTAGGGTCATCCAGTGCGGAGCGTTTTTTTTGACTGTAAAAATCAGGATACTCGCCGGGTTTTGTGGGCAGTTCTTTTTTGGCTTAAAGGACCTCTGGAAGGAAGCCGGAATATGGGTATATGTAGAATCTGTGGGCGGAAAAAGTTGAAGGTGGTGGGGGCCATAGGCAGCTAACCGTTGGCCGACAAAAAAAAAACGACCCTGGCGTCAACAACATTGCAACTTTGTCCCCATCCGGTGGGCCTGGGGAGAAAACGTGGCATCCCGTTTTTAATGGGTTGGTTCCCATTCCTGACGCCGCAGGCAACCTGCAAGCAGCGGCCCGGTTTTGGGGGCACGCATGCCATTGGGCCTAGCCAGTCAAGGGCTTCACCACCACCTCTGCAGCAGGGGAGCTGTTTTCTTATTGACCATTTTCACCTTCTCCCCGGCCCCATGATGTGCTTTGCTCCCTCGTTACTCATGGCGTCCCAGGCAGTCGTGTTCGCGATGGGTCAATTGCAAAAGAGACAACGTTATTTGCGTCCAAACCTCCTAAGGTGCAGAAAAAGATGGTACCGTTTTTTGCTTTCAGGTTTCCAAAGTTTGTGGTTTTACTGCAGTCCCCATCCCTTTCCCACAAAGAAAATGGTGGGACTTGCCACAATTCCGAGAACCACTAATGGCTTGTGCGAAGGCCGAAGGTTGGACGAAGTTTCCAAGCGTCAAAATTTCTTTTCACAAAAAAAGGCACCGCGTTTACCAAGCACTTTCATAATATGTAGAACAAGAAAGGGGGTGGGGGCCAGGTCCTTGAGTTTATCGTTTTTTCCCAAGGTTGCATTGGCAGCGCGGGGGAATGTGGGATGCTGTCAATAAACCTACGGGTCCAGGGGCCAGTAAACATTGGTCCTTTTTTGGGGGGCGCCCACCTGGCGTGAATGTGGGATTCGGGCCCCAGGCCCCACCCAAACAACTTTGGGGGTACAGTGGGAAGAACACCGCTTTCTTTCTCCTTCCCGTTGTTCATACTGGCGGCTTTCCTGCGCCAATTGTTTCCGCCTCCTCCTCCAAACCCAACCACCCAACCACCAATTCCTCAGCTCAACCAAGTTTTATACCTTGCTCCCCCATCATTTGTAAACACACAAGTTTGTTGGGCCCAACAGGGCGGTGGTCCACGGCCATTTTCTACTCCTGGGCTTGCAATCGGCGGAAACGAAGTCACACAGGGGAGGGAACTGCTCCGGCGTCATTTGCAGAAAGAATTCGATGTGTTGGCTTTCTACCGCGCCCAAACTGCAAATTTAGAACCATGTGATGGGGGGACAAAATGGGCCAGTATACATTGGTGTTTCCGTTTTTTGCTTTTTTTGCAACTGAGGAGGGGATGGTTCATGTTTGGCCCCTGGCAATGGGGCCACAAACTGTTTGTATCCCCATTATGGTGTGAAAAGGTTTTCCTGGAAGTCTTCCCACCGATCTTCCAAGAAAGATTATGAAAAATTTGGTCCTGGAAAAAACTGTTTGAATAACAATTCATCCATTTCTACCAAAAGCCGGAAAAAATAACCACCCTCCTTGTGTTTTATTGGCAGCGGCCAGAAATGGCTCCCCCAACACACTCTTCATGATTTACGATGGGTTTCCATACGTTTTTGGGGAAATTCCCAGCTTGCACATGTTGGGGGGGGGGGACCGGAACTGATATGGATAGAGGAAAGGGTGGGCCAATTAACGATTATTTTTTGGATGATTCCAGGCGGGGACAAAAAGTAACCCCCTGGTGGGGCCATAAAACTCATGCGTGGGACAAAACCCTTTTTGGGCGTTGTTGGGAGGGCCATTTCGAGGATTCGGCGGACGTTTATTTGTCAGTCGCCAGGGGACTAACGGGATTAATAACATCATTTTCCCACTGGCTTCATTGTTCCTGGAATAAATAACAAGATGCTGAAAAAATCTGTTTCTGGGTCAGGGGGGGAAATTAAAAAACTGGAGACGTTGGGGCGGGGGACTTTACATCTCGCGGGACCACATGGAGTTTCCGGGTTGGGGGGGACTTGGAACTTGGAGGGAGGAGGGGAGGAGGGGAGACACTGGAGCAGTGCCATTGGTCTTGGTGAAAATTTGAGTGGACTTTTCTACCCCAGGTGGGACAAAGAGAGGAGGAAGCAGGGAGAAAAGCTGGAGGAGCTTGATGGGGAGATGGGAGGAAAGGCGAAGGCAGAATGAACTACGGGGCAAGCACCATGGCAGTTATACAGTGGAGATGGAGGCCAGGGGGAAAGCCCCTCGGAGGTAACTTGTGGCACGGATAAGCACGCGGCATGCTGATTTTGGCCTTGGGGGCTTTTTAAATGACCCAGGGGCGAATTAGTTCAGCATCCGGGCGCTGAGGGGAAAATGGACCACTTCTGGGGGCTCTGTCCACACCCTATTGGACCCTTCGCTTAAACGGTTCCAAAAATGGGAGGGTGCCTTTTTTTCCCCAGCTGCTTGAAGGAGGAGGGACAAAAATCTCCTAATATACTTTTAGAAATCTCCTCACGTAGTCAGTTGGGGGTGCCAGGCTTGGGCCTATGTTATCGGGCATCGGTTTCCCTCCTCTGAGGGGACAAGGTTTCTGGGACCACGGGGGGTGGTCTTTTCATCTTGCTTTTCAAAGGTTCTTTTAAATACTGCACCCCGCGGCTGATTTGGGGGTAGGTGGGGGGGGGGTAGGAGCCAGCTACTAGCTCCAATCAGCATAAAACAACCTAAGGGGGGGGAACCTCATGCTTTGCTAGCTGGCCCGTTTGGACCCTCCACACTGTGTTACATTGTTCTGCCACTTCAGTGGATAATTTACTGTTTTTTTCCACAACCAGGGGGGGGAATGTCATTGTGCCCCCCACTGTCTGAACGTGGGTTTTTCATTGCTTTGCTGCTTTGTGCTAGTTTGATTCGTATGCCCTCCCACCACTGGGTTTGTCATTGGTGCCCACCTCTCTGATACCCTCTTCCATGCTGCTTGCTTGCCGTGACCTTCCCACATCTCTTGTCATTGTGCCCAAACTCTGTGGCCCGCCTTTTTACTACTGTTTTTGCCACCTCCAGAATGTTTATTGTGGGCCCAACTCTCTGACCCTCATGCTTGCTGCTGTGGCTGCTTGCCGTAAACCTCCACACTTCTTGTTGTTCCCCGACCTAATGTTTTGGGCCACCTTGAGTTCTGGCTTGTTTTTTTCCAAGTGGTTTTGCTTGGCCAGGTACTTATTTAAGGATTACATTCCTGCTTCCATTTTTTTGGTCACAGTTTTTGCGCCCTTCTTAAGTGGCCCCAGGGAATTTTATATATGAAAAGCGATTTTCTTAAAGGAAGCGGCGGCAGGTCAATCTGTTTGTGTTCATTGCTATAAACCACCAAAACATTTGTTAGAAAGGGGGACCAAAAAAAAAATAAAAAAACCAAAGCTTCCCTCTGGGCAATTATTTAAGCATGGGCACAAACCGTTCTAACCAGGATCTGCAGGCTCTGTGGGCAGCCTGGGAAATTAGCCTGTTTTTTTTTAAAACGCGATTTTTCGGTCCCAAAAAAAAACCAAAACTCATCGGGGACCGGAAACAAAATTTTTGGTACGGAAAAATTCGGCGGAGTCACGAAATTGAAATTTTTTGGGGTAATTAGCCATCCTCTAGTTTCTAAACCCCCTTTGCTAGTGCTTAAACAAGATATTTAATTGGGGGACCATCCAGAGTCCATTTTGGAACCATTCAGGCATTTTTCTTTTTGGGTTAAATCCCTTTACGCTTGTTAGAATTCCCCTTGCTGTTAGCTTTGGGCATATCTTGTTCCTTGTTATAGCAAGGATTGATTTTTAATTTGTACTACCAGTAGAGCCTTGGATAGTTTTACTGTTAATTTAGATTTTACCAAAGTTTTTATCGAAAAAAAAAGGGCATTTTACAGGTATAAGGAGGTGGAGATAAGATTATTTTATTTGTTATTATTGTATGTGCGGGGGTCGTTTTTTAAAGTTGCCAGAAATTCGTAGGTTTTCCAGGATTTTTGCAGGTCCTCCAGGGACAGACTCAGTTACAGGATGATGTCGAATTCACCATCACACCCAAAACATTTTATTCGGTTTAAATGGTGGGATTGGGTTATTTTTCCTGGGTTTTTTACCTTGATCTTTGTTATATTTACGCTATATTTTAGGAGTACTTTTTTTTGCTGTGTTTGTTTTATACTTTGCATTTGGGCATTTATTTAACTGTTGTATACAGTTGTAATTCCTTTTCTTTTCTTATAAGCAATTGTGTCATTATCTGCTGGGAGGCCATTTTCCTTGGGGTTCCATGGGTTGTTATTATACTAAATTGTTTTTATGGATTCGGGATATCGGGTTGGACATAGTTAGTGCTAGTATTGGATTGGACTATCTGGCATCCCATATTAAAAAACAAGTATCTTCTTTAAAGGGATATATAAGCCTAGGTATGTTCTTGTTTAAAAAATCCCATACAACCAGGCCAATGTTTTAGGGGAGAAGGGAAGGAATGGGGGGGAATAAATTTGCAGGTGTTCCAGGCTTATTACCCAGGGGGTGTTGGAATGGATTTTTTTGTCCAGTGTCAGGGTTAAACCTCTGGGAATGAAAAATGGGGTCATTTTCGGGAGGAGCAGGGAGCCTTATTATGGGAAAAAATACTGATCTGGTTTGGCTTGGGCGTAACCCCACTTGGTTAACACAGGCATTTGGTTTAAGAGATAAAATGGGAGAAGTTTTTCTGCCGAGGTTATTAGGCATCATGGAAAACCCTTGGCGATGCTATTATGGGGGGGTACGCCCCGTGGACGCAGTTGTGGGCGGTTCCCCAGGAATGGGTCTCGTCCCTCGCTGTTTTGCTGTCTACAAAACAAGATGGATGTTAATGAACAATAACTGGAATGGGAAAAATAATATTTTCATTCATGGTGAGTTTTTTGGGGACCTGTAATAGAAGTTGTACATGTAATGTAGTATAAACCCCTGTTTATTAAATATGTTATGCATTTTTTTGCCTATTCCCATTGTAATTCTTATAAATTATGGGCCAAACATGTGTTTACGCAATTATTTCAAAACTATCTTCTTTTTAGTCTTAAGTAATCCACTGGACTTTTTATTTCATTTATTAACGTTAATTAAAGCTTTTCGAAGGTAGCTTCGCTTTAAAGCCGTATCAGAAATTCCCTTAAAATAGTTGGCAAAACACCCTTGGGGATTTTAAAATTGGGGCCTGAGTGTCTTCTGTCAACAGCGACGCCAAAGGGTTTTGCAGCCCCATCCCACAGCTTGTCGGAACGGAGCTATAGTTGACATCTCTGTCCCTTAGAGCAGTCTCTGTGAATGGTAAGGAGCGGTGGAAGCCTCTGCTTCCCGTCATTTAACCCTTTGATTGTTGTAGTCTGTGACCACAGCAAAATTTTAAGGGAAATTTCCCCCTGTTCATTGGGCCCCCCGGGGATTCCCACCCCTGGGACCCGGAAATGTCTTTACATCAGCACCAGGGGTCTAGAGTAGCTCCAGGACTATCTGTATAGTAAGGCTGCAGTCAGGGCACATTGTGTGTTACCCCAACAGCAGCCTGTGTCATAATGACACATATGGAGACATGTATGAAAGGGGTTTTCGCACATTTCTGGCTTTAAAAGTACCAAACGTGAGCGGGCTGTGATGTTAAACGCCAAACACAGTTTAGGAACTTTGTTCGCAAGTTTTACACTTTTTTAATGTACAAAAATGTAGGGCCGTTCTGGGGGTGTCGCACCACACTCATAATATTAGACACAACTAGGCAAAACTTGGCGCATTACTGCTCGGACAGGCAGACCTATTTCAATGTTGCCTGAGCCTGAGGAGTCGAAGTGGAGCTGGATTTGCTGTAAGAGGCAAAAAATTTCCAATATTTCTCACCTTCCACCAGTCAATAAAAAAAACTAATTTGAAAAACTATCAAACATGAAAATTTAAAATTTAAAAAAAATTTGAATAAAAATTTTTAAAAATTTTAATAAATAGTTTTAAATTATATTTCAAAAATATCTCCTATAAAATGTATTTAAAATTAATAGACTCTAAAAGGTCTTGCTGGGACCTGTGGTTCACCAAGCAGGACCAGTCCCATAGTTTCTATCATGAAAAATGCTATTCTAATGACTACCTTTTTTCCAGCCTATCGACCCTATACATGTTTTGGGCCCTTACTAATGCGTCTAGTTCGTAATGCGCCAAACACACAGGGGGGGGGGGGGAACTTTTAAATCCATTTAAATCACCAAAAAAACACTTTCATCATTCAGGCATTATACACTGGAAAAAAGATGAGATAATTCACTTTGAAGGGTCTTCTTTTTTACATGTCCCCCATAGTGTAATGTATTAGCGCACAGGGGTCAACATTACTAAGTGGGTAAAAGTGTAAATTTTTATCTCTTAAAGGGATTTAAATAAAAAGTTAAAACATAAAGAAGCTTAAATATATATATATGTATATATATACACATATATATATATATATATATATATATATATATATATATATAATATATATATATATATATATATATTATATATATATATATATATATATATTATATTTAATATACTGTAATTTTTGGTGTGGATACATTATGCATTAAAGAAAAATAAAACATTTAGCTGCGTCATTAAGGCCTTTTCAGATCTGGTGCAGAAGGGTTTCTGTGATTTGTTTTTTCTCTGTAAATTGCTACTGAAGCTGGTCTAGGGACTTACCAGGCAATGAGGAGCTTTGACATGGCCTGCGAGCTCGCCTATTGCGGCCAAACTACCACCTAATACCTCATATTTGATATTTCTCATGACGTAGTTTTGCCAGATTACACTGGGGAGCAGGGGGTATCAGGACTTTGTACTGGGCACTTGAAATATGATGCGTATCGGATCGTAAGGACATCATCAATTGGTTGTATCCAGCATGGTGCACCACACGTCACCGTATAACTGACTCCTATAGAAGCCTTATCTATGCACGATTGTAATACTGGCAATCACCACCCACATGGACAGTCGGCTGTGAGTGGTTATTTCAGTATTTTTGCACCCGAGCAATCCCCCCTGTATGGTATTGTGGCTCTTCTGCATACTGGTGTGAACTGGTTCTTATCCAATGTGCAGCTAGGTACTAAGCAACCACCCCTCCAGGATAGTCAGTCTGTGAGTGATTTTCCATCAGTATCTGCCCCTATGCAGCTTTTTCCAGGTAGCACTGGTGCTTTTATTATCTCCTACTGGGAATCGTTCTTCTCCAGCCATTGAGCTGTGAGTGCGACTGAGTGTCTGTGTTTTCCTAATACAGGCAGCCCACGACTTACATTGTTCCGACTTCCATCTGTCCCCTAGTTACAAATGGAGACTTATGGGGCATGCTTCTAATACATAAATCAGTGGCACACTAAAGACTAAGTAAAACCTCAAGTTATATAGGAACATAGGAAATGCTTTACAGCTAAGGAAAATATGAAAAACCTGGGACTCTTAGTTTACAGTATTTGATCAAAGATTGTATTAAGCTCACCTCCCAACACGTCAAGGGGTTCCCAGAGCAGGTGAGTCCCTACACTAAAACATGTTACCTTGCTAGGAGTCCATTCAGACTAATTCAATTGCAGGTTCCTATCACTCCTGGGGAAGTGGCAGTCTGAATGGACTCTAGGCAAGGTAACATGTTTTAGTGTAGGGACTCACCTGCTCTGGGAACCCCTTGACGTGTTGGGAGGTGAGCTTAATACAATCTTTGATCAAATACTGTAAACTAAGAGTCCCAGGTTTTCATATTTTCCTTAGCTGTAAAGCATTTCCTATATTCCTATATAACTTGAGGTTTAACTTAGTCTATAGTGTGACACTGATTTATGTCTTAGATGTATGTCATTGCCTTTCAGTGTGCACCTATGCTTACGTTTTCAAAGTATATATTAGATGTGCACAGCCTGTTACATTTTATGGGGCATGCTGGCACTTGTAGTTCCAATGTTACATAGCAGATAGTAGCTGTGGAATGACACGTTCCAGCATGCCACAGCAGCACATGAGGGGAAAATAAGGTGAACTCTTCTAAATAGGGGCAGAGAAAGCAAAACAAATGTAAAAACCCTTTCCTGCACTGTCCAAGACTAAAAAAAAAATATATTTTGTGCTAGGGTTACATTTAATAAATGTACCTTTTCCGACTTAAATAGAAATTCACCCCTATCCCGTCCGTAACCTGGGGACTGCCTGTATATGGGAGCAGGAAATTGAAAAAAAAAGTGATTGTTATAGATAACAGCCCCGTCCTCCTTTTATTCTCAGATCCTGGAAAACATCTAAATCCCACATTTTACTAAGTAGAATCTCAAATATCAAATTATGTAAAATACAGATATAGCCCGACTGTGACATCATGTCTCTGAGATATCTGTTCTTAGATCACAAACCATTGAAAAGCAGAGAAACAGAGATCACTTTCTGTGCCATGATATCACGGTGCGTTATCTGTCAGGTTAATCTTTGATACATCTGTATTTATTTCCCAATCTGAGAACAGAATCAACCTGACACATAAATAAGGTGTCTGCCGTACACGGCCCATGGGGCGCGGCATCTACAGAAGCTTCATTATAGATCTGTACATACAGAGTCTGATGGGACAGGTCACGATTTGTGTTCTGCTGGATTCATATACAGCTCTGGAAAAAAATTAAGAGACCACTGTACAGTTTTCTAAAAATCTACTTGAGGAAAAACAATGCCTTCGGGCCAAAAATCCTAAAATCTCCACAGTATATGGTAGTATTTATTGGGTAGGTTCCTGCATGGGGTCGCCCTTGTTGGGGCAGGTGCTCCGCAAATAGAGATTATTGTGCTTAAAGGGGTTTTGCCACGATGTAATGTTGACGTGGGGTCCTCCAAAATGGGTATTTAATCACTTTTCTAAATATATGTTTTTATAAAAAGTCAAGCCTGTGAGAGCTACAGCTTTCTTTACATGCCCTGAGTTACTTAAAAGTTTACATCAGACACGACCAGGAGCTGATCTGGCCACGCTTGCATGTTTGCACTTCTTATCTGATGACAGGGAGCATGAATGAGCTTGCAAGGGGCTGGGAAGAAATGTGCAGTGTATGAGGCTTTCTGCTGTATAGAGACTCCACTGTTGTAATGTAATTATCTTAGTAAACATTGCAGATGCTCCCTTGCTTCCTCGCTCTGCAAGGGGCTGGGAAGAAATGTGCAGTGTATGAGGCTTTCTGCTGTATAGAGAATCCACTAGTTGTAATGTAATTATCTTAGTAAACATTGCAGATGCTCCCTTGCTTACTCGGCCTGCTCGGGCCCCCTCTCCCTCCAACCTGCAGCCATTCATGCCACAGCATGATTTGTTTATCTTCTGTCCTGAGCAGATAACAGGTAAGGAAGTCACTCCATGGCAAAACACCTTTAAGTAGGTGTCATGGGAACCCTATTGGTTCCCTTTTTTTTAATTGTACCAATAAAGGTTATTTTTTAGGATTTTTGACCTGAGGCATTGTTTTTCCTCAAGTAGTTTCTTACTTATGAAGTAAGGGAAGGAAAAACTCCTGGAGTGTCCTTTAAGTTTGTTTTTTTGTAGACAATCATTTGTGTTTTATAAAACTGCATGGCGCTTTAGTAAAATACTAAAACCGTGCTCCTGCCGGTGTAACCCCCATATCTCCCAACCCTGAACTGGGAGAACTGAGTCCTCATTTGCCCCATTTTCATTCCATACTCTGTGGGTCGATTCCCCTTATATCCTCCAGGGATAATGATAATGAATCAGCTTTTTAGAGCCCAGATGGTAAATCTATTTATTTATGCAGTGAAATAGGAGCAGAGAATGTATCATTGTGTCCTGAGGCCAATCTGATGGTATTGATTATATTGATATGTTTTCTGTGTTGCAGTTCCTACATCCATAACTATCACATCAGAGATCAATGGTAAGAGCCAAATTTATTAAGAGAAGAACATGTTATGTCACTGTCTATCTGGTGTGGCGAGATTAGTCATTGAGCTATAATCATGTTGTTAGGAAACCTTCTGTCCTATTTAAGACCAATGTCTTTTTTGTTGCTTCTCCTTTCCATGATCCTTGGGTTATTTCCCAGCATGCTTATTTGCTTAAAGGGGGTTTCTCACCATGCGGTTTCACAAAGTAACAACAATAGAAAGAAAACAGAAAACGCTCACCGGCATTTGAAGTCCATATAGGATCTGACTGCTCCCCTTCCACACACGGTGAATGAAGAGAGGTAGGTATCCGACTGCGGGATTTTATATGTCATATATCTAATCTTCAAGCAATGTCTTTTATACACCATATAAAGAGTTAAAGTTCAGGTGCATTTCGCTCATTGCTTTCAGGAAGTGGTTATATCTTGGTTTTGTTTCTACTACGATTGTGTTATGACTAAGGGCCATCTAACTGGCCTGAAACGCGTCAACAAGATGTAGTGTTTCTGTGATTTTAAAACCTTTTTTACTCTTGTCCAATAAAGTGCGTTTTTTCAACTCACCAACTTTCCTAATTTACCCCGAGCACGAGTGCTGAAAATTCCTTGTTCATACTTCTGCTTTGGATCCCGCAGTCGGATACCTACCTCTCTTCAGTGCACCGTGTGTGGAGGGGAGCAGTCAGATCCTATATGGACTTCAAATGACGGTGAGCGTTTTCTGTTTTCTTTTTATTGTTGTTCCTTATATGGGCTGTGGATCATGCTCCTGGTTGTGAATACTTCACAATAACAAAAAAAGAAAAAAGAAAGAGAAATTTTTTTTTTTTTGATTGGATCTGTCTGCACTGCAAGAAATCTGATATTTACGCACTATTTACCACTATGGAGCCTGAAAACATGTTTTCGTCCATCGATAATATGGATAGACATAATAGAGCCTTATCCATTTTTGGAAGGGATTTTTCCTCTATGCCACAGGAAAACTCAGATTTACGTCAAAAGATGATGGACTTAGAAAAAATTATGCACAAACACATAAAATTGTGGTGGGATAGTACCACTTTGCAATCATATATTGACAAAAAAATGGTACCAAGGGGTTTAAGATTAAACAAACACCCTACCTTTACTTATGATGATTCCTTTATTGAACAATGGAATACTATTTTGCATGAATGCTCCATGAATCTAATGCGTTTAATCATCAAGCATGAACAAGAAACCTTACGCAATATGGAAACTCCTCTGCAAGAAATCAAGCAGACTTTAACAGCGTATGAAACAGATCCCCTTTATTGTGACCTGGATGAAAAACTTAAAATCAATTTAAAGAAACTGGAAGATGACATAGTGTCCGTCAAACAAACTAAATTTGACAGAGACTCCATGGACTATTCACAAGGAAAAATCTTCAGATGGCAACATAATTCTACTTACCAAGAGTTTCCTAGATCGATACTGAGAAAATCCAAACACAAAAGGGGAGGTAAAAAAGTTTCTTTTCCGGCATTAGGAAAGGATATTACAGAGACATGCACAGATACTTCGGATTCCGATGGTTTATGCAGATCCTCGTGACCTAGAATTGGATGCACAGTCCAAAGACATTCTTTTCCAAAAAACGCAAGAGGAGCACAAGGACATATGCATCCACCAAACGCACGAGGAGGGCGGGGAAGAAGCACAGGAGGCACCGCGCACAATCATCAAACTCGGAATACATCAAGGAATCTTCGCTAGATGAACTTGCAGAAAGAGAAGCCTCCACTGAATCCACTGTTCTCAAATATTCAGTAATGAATCTATCTGCATGTATTCTAGATCAGAATCACCTTTTCAGTATTAAGTAAAGGTCTTAATTTTGTTCCCTTCACGGACTTTGACCTTTTTGATACAATAAAAGATGTGAACAGATTTGTCAGAGCACTAACTGTCAAAAGACATTTTTTTGATGAGGAGATTCCAATTAGTGAGATCAAACCAGATGAAATAAATCAAGATTTTTTCCCTAGGGGTTTGAATTTTTCTGAACAAAGATCTATCCTGTTCTTGGAAGATCTAAATGATGATATAATAAGTAATCCTAATATCAGTTCAGAACAAGTAAATCTTCAATATATAACAAATTCAGATTTCTACCCCTTGAATACTAGAGTCAAAATTTATGGATGACTTTCAGTTTCTAGTGGAACAGGATCTGAAAGATTTACACAACAAAATAAATAATACACAAAATAATCTCACATCCAATCAATTTAGGGCTCTAAAGGAACTTAAGGCTAATCCCTACATCATAATTCGTCCATCTGACAAGGGTAGTATCACTACAATTTTGGATATAAAGATCTATATCATAGAGAAATTCTAAAAATGCTTAGTGATACAGATATATATAGATCTTTATCATCTGATCCACCAAATGTTTCTAAACCTGGGTAGAAAAAATTTTGGAGGAGGGTTATCACCTCAATATTCTCACAGCTAAACAGAAAGAAAGCATGACAGTTAAATTTCCACAGATTCCAATCTTCCACGCTTTTCCTAAACCCACAAGGGTATTTTTCCACCACCATTGCGCCCTATAATTTCTGGCATAGGATCCATCTTTGAACATTTGAGTATGTGGGTAGATAGACATTTGCAACCTTTGGTACTACGCTCACCTAGCTACATAAGGGATTCCAGAGATATTCTCAAATATCTAGAGAACACCATTTGGCATACATCTTATACATGGGTATCTTGTGACATATCGGCATTATACATTCTATCCACACTCTTTGGCACTTACAGCCTTGAATTGTCAATTAAATAAATACACAGATTATGATGAAACCATTAAACAATACATTGTTACAGTGGTAGAATTTCTGTTACAGCATAATTATTTTTTATTTGATAAAAATTTTTTTTTGCAAATTCAGGGTTGCCCAATGGGCTCGTGTTTCTCCCATCACTTGCAAACATATACGTTGCTTGGTGGGAGGAGAAATTCATATTTCCATCCATAATCCCTTTTCAGAAGACATCTATTTTTACAGCAGGTACATAGATGATACCTTGATTATATGAAAGGTTCACCTGCTGCAATCCCAAAATTTGTAGATTACATTAACGGTAATCAAGAAAACCTAAATTTACTTGGGAAAGCAATAAATCGAAATTACATTTTTGGATTTAAAACTAACTGCAGACATCACAAATGGAAAGATTAACACCTGCACATACAGGAAACCCATTTCAGGAAATGGGATACTTAGAGCCTCCAGCTGTCATCCCAGACATGTCATCAACAACTTACCTGTAGGAGAGTTCATAAGGGCCAAGCGAAAATGTATCACAAAACATGCAAATGAAAGGGGGAAATCCATCATATCTGATAGACTCAAACAAAGGGGATACAAATCGTATCAAATACAACAGGCTATTACAAAGTGGAAACCAAACAAAGGTCAGAATTGTTACATAATTCTATACCGAAATCTAATAATGACCATCAAATTAGTTTCATAACACACTTTAGTCGCCAATTTTCTCATGGTGTAAATATTGTTAAAAAATATCTACCCATACTCTCGATGGATCCTTCGCTACGAAAAATTTTAGAACAGGGTTGCAGATTTATTTCTACTAAGTCAAAATCAATAGGTAACATTGTCTCACCGAGCATGTATATGAACGTTCAGAACAAAAACAAGAGATGGTTAGATTTAAAAGGCTCTTTCAAGTGTGGAACGAGCAGATGCAATCTCTGCAAATATATGATCAAAGGAAATACGTTTTTGTCCCATGCTACCAAAAAATCATATACTATCACCTCATTCATAAATTGCCACAGTGATCATGTGATTATATGATTTGGTGTGATCAATGTGAGCTCCAGTATATTGGCTGTACCACCAGAAGCCTACATGTGAGAATGAGGGATCATATTTATGACGTTAGTCACACTAGTACAAGAAGCGTCTCGGGTGCGTCCAAGCACTTTAGAGACGATCATGCAGGAGATCTGAGTTCTTTTCGTGTTAGGGCTATAGAACAGGTTAACAAACCCCCCCGTGGGGGAGATTGGAGGAGGTTACTCACCTATAGAGAAGCCCATTGGATTCTTATTTTAGATACACGATATCCTGCAGGCCTGAATTATAGATCGGACCTTATGTATATATATTGAATATATGTCATGTTCTCTGTATTAATCTGTTTGCATAAGATTATAGTGTACATTTTATATGTCATATATCTAATCTTCAAGCAATGTCTTTTATACACCATATAAAGAGTTAAAGTTCAGGTGCATTTCGCTAATTGCTTTCAGGAAGTGGTTATATATTGGTTTTGTTTCTACTACGATTGTGTTATGACTAAGGGCCATCTAACTGGCCTGAAACATGTCAACAAGATGTAGTGTTTCTGTGATTTTAAAACCTTTTTTACTCTTGTCCAATAAAGTGCGTTTTTTCAACTCACCAACTTTTCCTAATTTACCCCGAGCACGAGTGCTGAAAATTCCTTGTTCAGGTTTCACAAAGTCACAGCCAGCTTTAGACTCACACTTCCTGGTTGGGCTGTGAACAAGTCTATAGCAGTGAATGGCCCATTAGCTTTACTGTTCCTAGCTATTCCTGTTACACTGACATGAGTGCAAGAGATAAACGGGGCTGCACCACATATGTGGCATATTTACAGCCCGATATCAGACACAGCCCCGTTCATACATTTTTAAATCTCCCGCACGCCATTCCTGGACGCATTACATAGCACCTGTGGCGCTTTGTAATGCGCCTGATCTCGGGGGGCATGCTGGAGGTGGGGCGCTCTAGACCATATGAAGCTACAGCATTTCTCGGTGCATTACAGTTAGAACAGGTAGAGCTTTCAAAGTGGTTTACCTGATCCGAACTGTCGCCTGAGCGCTGGAACGCACCTGATTTATGATTATCAGGCGCTTTCTGCGCCAGCATTATATGCCAAATTTCATGCATGTCTCCTAAAGAGTATTAAACTGGCTGTAGAGCTCTATAGAGTGTTCACTTTGCTTAATGATAAGCTTTCAAAGTTCTACTAAAGATAAGTCTCTGCAGGAGTTGGCTCACCATGGTTGGAGTGAATGACTGGCTTCTACATAGAACAATCAGGGATAAGAGAGAGCAGAGAGAGGTGAGGGAAAGAGATGGCCATAACCAGAAACTTGTGTGCTCCAAGAGGAGATAAAATCTTCTTTATCTTCTGGCTAAAGAAAAATTAACAAAACAATATATTTAGAAAAAGTTGTCAATTATCTGTCCCTACATGTTAAAAGCCATTCATTGTAGTGAGAAAACCCCTTTTCAAGGATATGTAGAAATGGGGAACAATGGAGCCTGGGCTAAGTCTTCTTTCTACATTGACTTTCTGAAGCAGCCCCATGGGCTCTATGATACTTTTAGTGTTACTGCTCCATTATGTCTTCATGCAGTTGACTTTAACTTTCTTTTCTAGGCAAGAAAAATTATAAGCTAGAATCTATAACAGTGGATGAAGGCTCAACCGTGATATTGAGATGCTCAGTGCAAAGTAGTCTTGCACGTACTGTAACCTGGACGGCTGGGGGGAATAAAGGTCTCCAGCACAGGATGGGAAAAGAGCTAGAACTCAGACTGGAAAATGTGACCATGAACCATACCGGCTCCTACACCTGCTCAGCCTGTAATGAACATCTTATAGATAGAATAGCTATCACTGTAACAGTGCAATGTAAGTATTTTAAAGTATTACATATAATAGCAGTTATATCACAACTGAATAACCCTGGGACAATAGTTCCTCTATGTATGTGTGACTAGTGAGCAGGAAAGTTAGGGACCTTGGGCTGCTCCTTCTAAATTGTACATCCAGGTAGGTGGCCAATAATTATTACTGTAAAGCAAATAAGTTGCCATAATTATCTATAAGTTAATGGCTTTATGGTAACATTCTTGAGGTCTAGCGTATTGAAGGGATGATTGTCCAGATCCCTGGTAGTCTAGGTGAGAAAAAGGATTCATGTCAGCATCCTTGATAGTGTTGAGCCCAATCATTCGATAAATGGTTCGTTCGAGTTGAATTTTCTGAATTTTCTAAATCCGAAAATCCGAGCCGAACCAAATTTTTTGATGTAAGTTCGAAACATGCGTTCGGCGCCATTTTTATTTTCACTTTTTGCTGCTTCCTTTAGCTTTGGCGGCCAGCCAATCAATGCAGAGCACAGAGGGGGGTGTAGGGATCTCATTGGCTGCTAAAATCACATAACCCTATTATGTGTATGTCACTGTATTTCCTGTTGAACACCATTTCAACTTTACTCTCTATACTGAACACACTGCTCTCTCTGTGCTTGTTTCAAAGCAGGGAGACACAGCATTTCCCAGCGATTTGACAAAGGAAAAGCTGCTAGATAGATTAGTTAGGGTTGGGGTAAAGCAATGTTAGGGAATCCTAGACAGTAGTAGTTAAGGATTTTTATATTGCTGACTGCATCTTTCCCATCTTTATTTTGATTGCTCAAAAGTTTCTTGATCCTGTTTTGGGGGGGCAGCTTGTGCACAAGATACTGTTACGAAATCTGCTCTCAAAAGAAATCGCTTTTATATACTGATTTCTTGCTGTAAACCTGATTCTGTGGCCAAAAGTTCCTTGCTGCAGTTTGGGGGGACAGCCAGTGTACAAGACACCATTCTTCTATAAGACCCCATTTCACAGATATTCCATGGAAATTTTTTTATTTCTACTCCTATTTGGCAGTTGCAAAATATAAGCATTTAAGAACACTGTTGATTTGCTGTCAGGGTTCTTCCATAAGACCCCATTTCACAGATATTCCATAGGAACAAATTCTGTTTATAATCCTATTTGCCAGTTTGTACATTGTACCAGGGCCCAGGAGGTTCAAGTTACGCCTCAGCTTGCAAGCTTTGTACATGTGATATATGTGGTGGCAGCAAGAACATCCCAACAGGGAACATGGAGGTTCAGCTGGCAGGGGCGTAGTTATTGGTGGTGCAGCGTTAGCAGCCGCTACAGGGCCCTGCATCCTGAGGGGGCCAAAAGCCCCTTTGACACATAGGAAGACACCGTATTGGTAACTGGCAGGGGTGCCAGTAGGGCAGTACTCCTGTCAGGGGCCCTAAACAAAAAGGGACCCAGTGATGTGTTAAAAATAGGAACTAGTAATGGGTGGGGGCCCCATTTTATTTAGCTTCATGGGGTCCTGAAACAGTTAGTAGATGACTGACGGCAGACCTGGCTACCATCGCACCAACTCTAACTATGGCCCTGCCAGCTGAACTTCCGTGTTCCACGTTGGGATGTGCTTTCTGCCACCACATATATGACATGTTCTTGGGCCCTGGTGCAAAAAGAGATAGGGGGCTCCTGCCAGTCACCATGCGCCATTTCCAATACCGGTGTCTTCTTACGTGTCAAAGGGACCCTGTACCAGTTGCTACCGCTGTACCTGCTGTGGCTACGCTGTCCTCATCTTTTCAGTTAGTCATTGAATGGAATGAATTATTTTAGTCTGTGAATTTTTTCCTGTCACTCTTAGGCAATTGCGACATGTATAGTACGGCTGCAATTACGCCGGGTGATTTGGGAGTCGCACTGATCAGCGCGTACTCCCGTGGCACGGGCGATACCCCACCGGCCCCATTGACATTCATTACTCGTGGCGCGTATTCGCCGCAAGTAATTGACCTGTCACTTATCTCACCACGCGTACAATACGATCATACTGTATGAGCGGGGAAAGGAGACATAATCCATAGTTCTCTATGAGAACTATGGATTACCGTAATTTCGGCGCATCTCACCCGTATCAGGGCGCAAATACGCGGCGAAATGCACGCCGAAATTAGCTTGTGTGAACATACCCTTAGAGCCAAATTTTCTTCACTAAGTTGTTCCATGTATCCAGGTTACTGTTATGGATGGTGATTACAGCTTCTCCTCACCTGTATAGGTATAAAAATTAACCTGAACATCATCTCCCATTGAATTTAATGGGATCCGGCATTCGGTTCGGCGTTTGGACCGAATTTCTTAAATTCTAAAATGGAGAAGTGGTCACACTTGCACTCTCAATGTTTTAGGGGAGTTCTGAGTGTAGGTGAGCGGTGTTTTAGGCTGTAGTTAGAACTCATATAGTACAGAATGGAGATTCAAGTGCAAGTGTGACCGGATCTCCATTCTGATTTGTAACTTTCAGGGGCTCGCTCACAAGATAAGTGCAGATCTCAGAGGTCAGATCCACACCTATCAGACTTTGATGGTATAGTCTAGCAATGTGCCATCAAAGTCTATGTTGGGAACACCTCTTAAAGGGGAAAGCTGATGAAATCAGGAGCAGGGCAGGAGCGGACTTTACCTCAGTGGTCTCATAGCCTAAAGAGAATATTCCCCTGAGGTGCAGAGTGTGGAAGGAAATGTTGTACTCAATTTACATAACAATACACCATAATGTAAGTATTACCTCACCAAATACTAGTAATAATAGTAATGACACTGATAAGAGGGTCCTGGGGTTGTTAATTTAATTGGACATTGTATTATATAATGTCATTTCTTTAACATATTGTTTTCTTACAGACCCACCAAGAAATATGGAAATCACCATTCTTTCATCCAAAGGTATAACTGATTCTGTCTACACATATTTTGGGTAGTCTTTGTAATCTTTATAATAACCATGGGGAAGCGAGTCAATTAAACTATTCTAGACCGAGGCGTGAACTGTCAATTTGCACTGAGGAAAACTGAAAATGCAATTAGCTCACAGGATCCAACGTAATTTCCAACTGGAGGAGGCACGGTAGAGCGGGGCCAGCTCTTCAGCATAGAACAGAAACAGCTAAAAAAAGACAGCTCCCAAATCCAAGGAAAGATTAAGTTGATTTCAAAATCTTCCTGATAATAGTAAAAGTCCAAAATTTATTAGAAAAATTTAGAATTTATTATGAATACACAGCACAATAGATCGCACTCATATAACGTTATACATGCAGATCCAGCTGAGGATCACTGAGGACCACATCAGTATTTAGTGCCCTCAAAGGGCCAATGGAGGGGGTCTATGGTATCTGGGTAGGACTGACAGAATTGTTCCATCTGTTAGTTGCTGAACAGAGGGATGTAAAGGTTTGTGCTTGAGCTCTGAATCCAAAATGGCGCCCACTCTTTGAGCTGATGGCACCACCTCTGACATATGCTGGTTGCGTACTCCAAAACTGTTCCTTCTATTTCCAGACCTTGCATCTGATCTGTAATTTTGCCATTTAATTTACTGCTTATTCTGGGCTACACTTCTTTGGCCCTTGTTGCACTCAGTCCTTTCCCTATGCCACTGTTCTCCAGAGAGAGACACTTTTCTTTCCTTCCTCCATCTTTTTTTCTCTAAACCCCATTCCACTATACCCCCAGTTTTACCATTTACCTGAACCTGTCTTAACACTGATGCTATAGTTTCTAGGTCATACTTTGTAATTTGTTATATTATGTTAAATTTTTACAGGTGGAGAACGTCGAGCAGGTCCACAGGTGGTCATTGATGAAACTGAAACGTTGACCCTTATCTGCAGAGCGGATGGTAACCCACCTGTCACTGTGGTCTGGAGAAAGGGGGAAGATGATACCGAAGTATCTAAAATGAGTAACAGTGGATTGTGGGCAATGATAAATGTGACGTCCTCAATGGCTGATGTCTACCGATGCTTGGCATGGAACATGCTTGGGCTCAGAGAACAACATATACAGATTGGATCAAAACATGGTAAAAAATTGTATTATTACAATTACTACAGCCATGTATGAGAGATGAAACCAGAATACATATGAAAGACTTAATTTATGTATGTAATGTTATATAATAGGAATTTTCCTGAGTGCCTTGCCACATCACTATCTGTATCATCATAGGTGGGTTTTACATTCAAGCTCTGTATTTGTATCAGACCTCAGAGCTGCTATACAGTAAATGTAGATGTAGCCCCTATGGCTTTGTACCACTCTCTATTATGGAGATATTCCAACCAAGGAACATTGCTTCTAAGGCGGAATACCTCTATTATACAGCATTTGATGAAACGTAGTTACAGAGTTACATAGTATGGTTGAAATAAGGCATATGTCCATCAAGGTCACCCAAGGGTGTTGAAAGGGGGTAATGGGGAATTTGTAAGCTTAGTTTCCCTCCTACTGATGAAGACTTGAGAACAAATAAGGCAAGAGCCAATCTGCTCTAAAGTTATAATTCATTCCTGATCCCAAAATTATCATCAGACTAGATCAAAATATTTTATAAGGTTACATCAGTATTAATATTTTTAGTTTCAGGTAGTTATCTAAGCCTTTCTGGAAACCCTCAACTGTTCTTGCTGTGACCAGCTCCTCAGACGGCGTTTCCCCAGATTCACAGTTCTCATGATAAAGAAGGCTTTTCCCCTCTGGAGAGTGGATCCTTCTTTCTCCAGACGGAAGGGGAGCCCCGTTTTGCTTTTTAAGACCTGTGACATGAAATAGCATTTTTACCATACTTTTTGTTGGGGCCACTTTTATACTATCTCCCCAAAACCGTCTTTTCTCAAGACTAAATAAGTTTACATTTTTTAACCTCTCCTTGTAAAATATAACACATTTTCCGTACCTCTGAATACTGCCATAATAAATCATAGGCATACAGAGGTACAGAAGGGCCCCAACATTTCCACAATTCATGGGTTTTGAAGAATGCAAAAAAGATTATCTAGATCAATGTCAGTAAACTGAATATTTTTTCATTTAATTGGTATAATAATGAGCTTTTGGAACTGAGGTTATAACACCTCTCCTTGGGCACCAAAAGAGCTTGACCCACCCTTGTTGGGTTCCTTTTCACTAGGTCACAATAAAACCCCTCGAGAATAGAAGAAGGAAAATTAATAATATTCCTTTAGGGCAGATTGGTTCTTGCCATATAGGTCCCCAAGTCTTCATTCGTGAGGGAAACTAAGCTTAAAATGTTCCTATCCCCCTCCCTTCATCCACATCTTTCTCCACCCTTGGTTGATCTTGATGTACAGTTGTCTTTTTACAACTGTGTTAATTATAGAACTATATATAGCTATATAACTACAAATGTAGCAGAACTAAACAGAACAGATAGTGCAGCGTGATATCACGGCACAGAATGTTATCTCTACTTTCTCAATGCTTTTCAATGGCTTTTGTTTACAGATGAGAGTGGATAACACGAAAAGCTGGGATATCACGGTTAAGCTGTACTCTGCTACATCTGTATATCTCACTATGTGACTATACACTCACCGGCCACTTTATTAGGTACACCTGTCCAACTGCTCGTTAACACTTAATTTCTAATCAGCCAATCACATGGCGACAACTCAGTGTATTTAGGATGTAGACATTGGTCAAGACAATCTCCTGCAGTTCAAACCGAGGCATCAGTATGGGGAAGAAAGGTGATTTGAGTGCCTTTGAAGTGGCCAATGGTTGTTGGTGCCAGAAGGGCTGTTTCGAGTATTTCAAGAACTGCTAATCTCTGGGATTTTCCCGGAGAGTATCCTTCTCTAGGGTAAGAGAATGGTCGAAGACGTGAATGAAAATCAGTTTAGCGCATACTGTGGGCGGAAATACTCCTCTTTCCAAGACTAGTAATTTTCAAAGGAAATAGGGCAGACACATGTTCCGAGTTTGATAGAAATAACATGGACTCAAGGTAGGCCAACCGTTTCCACCAGGGGTAGGCAGCAAGAGTATCTAGAATCGCCAGTAAACTGATATTTTTTTCAATGGGCGAAATTTGAGCGATTGGTAAGCGAGGAAGACACACCTCCTCCTTGGCAGCAAAACAGGCAACCACTTGTGGGTCCTTTTCCAAGGTCAAAATCGAAATTGGGAAGTAGGAAAATTAAAATACTTTTGGGGCGTTTGGTTCTTGATATGGGTCTCAATTCTTCATTCGTGAGGGAATAGGGTCTAAATTTCTTCAACCTCTATCATAATCTTCTGCCTTGTATCATTGTGGCTTGGTCTTGTTGTGGTGTCTAATTATGGGGAATATTTTTGCTACTTTATGGTGACCCTAATAGAACAAATTGAGCTATCGTAGGCCAAATGTTAATCTTATTTTCACAATGCAATGAGGCTTTGTTCTGAAGGCCAAAAGGGGGTAAAACGGTTACTAGCTGTGTACCTTATAACTATGTGATGTATATATAACTATGAAACACAGAGTATTCTGAATAGAGTAAGACCCTAACTTTGTCATAAGGGGAACCTTGTTACTGTTTTCAAATAAAACTCCAAATGTGGTTGTTTTAATTTCTACATGGGGCCATTTTTGTATCTGGACATAAGCTTGCTAGAGGATCCTTGGGTTCTCTGGTGGAACAGGGAACAGCTCAGTTTTGCCTATGAGGTATATAAGGATATTTCTGTCAGCCAGTTTTGTTAGACACAATATCAATTTGCTATATAGAGGGTCAAAGGGAATCTAAGGATAAATGGAGCTTAAGTAAAAGACTCCATTTGGTAGGAGATAATATGCCAGGAATCATGACACTGTGTAACCTCTATTATTGTAGCACCATAAAACTCATCATCTTATCTTTGTAGCTTGTATAACTAGAGCCATGGATTCCACCATCATTATAGGGATGGTCATTGGAAACATTGTCGCCCTCATCCTGATTATTGTGGGAGGCTATTTCTTTCTGAAGAAACACATGCAGAAAAGATTGGGTAAAGTAGTAATATTTTGCTATGTTGAGCATTTTGTCAGGCTATATAAAATGTTACATAACATTGTGAATATTTTGCTGGATGCTCCTATATAGAGCATCCTAAAGAATCCATGTAAATAGTAACTGTGGGTGACTGCGGGAGAGACTGCTGGTGCTGGGGAGCAAAGTGTATTCTTTATTTAACTTCTTCACAGACAAAATAATGTGGTTCTCCTGCTCCCTGACTGTTACTAGTCATGAGAAGTAGTCTATATGTGAGAGAAGGAAGCCATGAGCAGCAGTCTATATGTGAGAGAGGAGGGAGCCATGAGAAGCAGTCTATACGTGAGAAAGGAGACAGCCATGAGCAACAGTCTATATGTGATGTAGGAGGGAGTCATGAGAAGCAGTCTGTAAGTGAGCAATGGGGTATGAGCAGCAGTCTGTGTGTAAGAGAGACATAGAGCCATGAACAACCGTCTATATGTAGGCCGGGGAATAAGAAACACTCTGTGTATAAGGGCAGGGCATGAATGGAAGCCAGTGTGAGAGAGGAAGCATAAACAGTATTCTATGTGAGAGGAGAGGGCGCTGTTGTACCTGTAGTAAAATTTCTATGTTTTTTAGGAAAAGGGCTGCCTGACCCCAGAGCACAAGAGACAGAATCCACATATCAGGTATGAGCTGTTCCTGAGAAAATATTACTATTAGTTCTTCTATTCTATCGAAACTCATAAGATCTTGAAAGTTCAGCCACTTATATAGAAATGACTAAATTGGAAACATTATTTGATATAAATTACTGTATGTCGCTAATAGGACAGAAAATCTAATTATTGCTCCACAACCTTTGATAATATCCAGATAATATGACAGAAAGCAACATCCAAAGCAAACAGTCTGGTAAAAACCTGGTAGCTGAAAAAGTCTGGCTTAACATGGTTTGTATAATTTAGGCAAGGGGGGATGTTTCTGCTGCAGCAAGCTCCATCCCAGCCCGAGATAAAGCAGCTGAAACAACTTTCCCTTATCTATCCCTTATTTTGCATGTTAGGACACATAAGGCATTGGGTAAGGGACATACTAATTCTGAATATGTTTCTTTTTACCATTTTGTTTTTTTGTGGGGAATTTTTAACGGGGAAAAGAGAAATGACATTTTTAACTCCATTTCTTAAAGCCAAGGGGAAAAATTGAAGATCCCCATTTTTTTCAGGGTTAAATAAAGGGGCTTTTACCCTTTAAAACGGGGGTTTTTTCACCCACACACTTTTTGACCTTATTAGGGGTTTTTTGATTAATTTTTTCACCTGGACACACCGGGGGGGAAAATTAAAAAAAAACCCAAAATGTTTAAAAATTTTTTTTGTTTTGGGGGGTGTGGGGCCCCTGGGGGGAAGACGTTAGTAAAAGGGGGCCCTATTTTTTTTTTTGTGGGGGAATGTATCCATTTAAATTTTTTCCCCTTGGTTTTTCTTTCCCCAAAATTTTTTTTTTGCTATACTTTTTTTAACTCTTTTGCCCGTTTTTTAATTTTTTGGTGTGAAATGGAAATTTTTTTAAATTTAGGGGGGTCTCTTCTTCTCACATAAAAATTTGTTGATCATGACTACAATAAAAATAGACTGTTGGGTTAAAGGGCCCTGGGTTTCATATAGGGTGCTTTTTGATCACCCACTCCTCACATTTAAAAAATGTGCTCAGGGGTCCCTCTTTTTTTTTAAGGTTTTAGGTGCGGGTTTTTTTAAAGGGGTCCTTTCAAAAAAGGGGCTATTTCTTTGAAAATCCCTTTCCCCCTTTCTTTCCACATATAGACTGGAATTTTATGAACCCCCTCCTCTTTTTATTTTAAACTTTTTTACTTTATGGTTCCCTTCCTCTCTTTTTTATAAAAAATGTTAAATCCCGGGCCCTTCTAGAGATGGGCGAATCGATTCTAAAGAAGGTTTGGGAAATTTGTTTGAAATTTTAGGAAAAAAAATTTGGTTCGTAAAGAAAAAGAAAAATTTGGGGTGATTTTGGCCGGGAACGAAGTGGCTTTTCCTTGATAAAAAAAGGCTGGAGGACATGGGGGTTTCATGGGGCCAAAAACATCTGGGGGGGAAGAAGGGCATTTGCCGCAAAGGGCATGTGCAGGAATTTAAGCCAATTTAAAAGGGGCCGGCGGGGTTTCTGTGGGCGTAAGGCCCCTTATAAGAACCCAGCGCGGCCCCTGGGGTCACACCCCCTTCCGTACTGAAAGGGGAAAGGGTGCTGCTGGGGGGGATAGGGTTTTGAAGAACCCGATTTTTACCAAGGGGGATTTTTTGGGGGGTTTCTCAGGGTTGGGCTCAGAGATGTTCTCTGAATGTTTATTTTTCTGATTTTTTGGGGTTTTGGATCTGAAATCCAGGTGGTCCTTGCAGTGCTTCTTCAATATCCAAAAGTGGGTCAAGCCATTTCCTGTGTTTATTTAAAAAGAAAAGGTTTTTCAAACTACATTTTTTTTTTTGGGCCCCTGCTCAATTCTATTGCGCAATTTAATCCAGGGGTTAAAAAAGGTTGTTTTGCTGGTGTGTGAAAAAATAAACCGTCTTTTTCAACGCCAAATATATTTTTTTTTTTGGTACCCTAATTCACAAGCAAGGTTTTAATTAAAATTTTACCCTCTTGTTGTGGGGGTGAAAATACCCATTGTAAACGCTAAAAAAGCTATAGTTTGTGGTGGCTAAATTCTATTGCGCAATTTACATCCAAGGGGGGTTAATTCTTTTTGTTTTGTGGGGTGCTGAAAAAAAAAAAATAACCCGTCTTTTTCAACCCCCAAATATATATATTTTTTTTGGTACCCTATTCACAAGAAAAGGTTTAAAATTAAAATTTTATTCTTGTTGTGTGGCGTAGAAAAACCCCCATTGTAACACGCTACAAAGTATATTTGTGGTGGTAAATTCTATTGCGCATTTACCGGGGTTTTTTTAAGCGTTGTTTTGCTGCTGTGTGCAAAAATAACCGCTTTTTCAACACGAAATAAACATTTTTCTTGTAGCATAATTCACAAGCGAAGGTTTAATTAAGCCTGTTTGTGCTTTTACATTTAGTAAAACCCAGTGCTTGTAAAGGGACACTAAAAGTAAATTTTTCCGGGCCCTTTGTGGAGCGCAATTTATATCCAAGGGTTACCCAGCTTGTTACTGGGTTCATTTGGAGTCAAAAACAGGGTGTATATTTTCTATACAGTAGCTTCATCAAATTTGTCTGTACATTTTAAAAAACAAACAGTTGTCAGACCAGGGGGGGTGGGGTCTGCAACTGGAGTGGCAGTGGCACAAACATTTCTGAAACGGGCCCAGGTGCAGCACGAAAAGGGGACGTCGAAAAGCAGGGGTCACTCAGTGAGGCCACAACTGCCGCTGTATCTAAGCGGCCGGGGGTTTGTTTTTTTCAGAACCCAAAGGGTTTTTGATTGGTTTAGGTCATCCTCTTCCTCCCAGTGACATCTGGAAAAAACCCAGCAAGGTCGGTGGGAACCTCAGACACAAAACTTAGTTGGCTGGCCCTGGTGCGGGTCCGCGGCCCTCCCCTGCCCTCCCCCGCCTTGTCCATCCGTTCCCTCAGCCGGGATCTACTATGTGGTCTGGGCTCAGCGCCATATATAGGAGGATGAAAAATTTGAGGGGGAGTCAGCGGGTACTTGGCAGCGAAGAAATGGGGCCCAAATACCCCCCAGTTTTTGCAGTAGGGGCAAAGTATAGATTGGAGAGTGGCATGGGAGGTCATGTGGTGAAGGTCAGCTCGGTTCCAGCCCGGTGATGGGACAAGTAGTGACGATTGAAACACAAATAGATGATGATGTAGCCGCCCCGCAATTGGGGCCCCGGGGAAAGCAAGGGCTTCATCATCGTCGGGGAAAAAGGGGCGTAGCTTGCGCGTCAGGCAGGGCGCACCCAGCAAGTGGGTTGTGGGGCCCCGTGAGTCAGCAGGGTAGCAGCAGTGTGAGGCGGGAGAAGGGCCAGGGGGTAGAAAACCCGTTGCGGCCAAGCAGTAGGGACAGGGGCTCAGGGGGCCCGCGGGGCGGAGTGTCACTCAGTGCGGGCGTTGGCGGTAAAATCAGCTACTCGGGGGTGTGGCGTTCTTTGCTAGACCCGGGGAGCGTTTTGGGTATATGTAAAATTGTGGGCAGAAAGTGAACCCGTGGAGGGGCTAAGTTGGCACAACGGCCCTGGTCAAAAACATGCAGCGTCCCACCCGGTGGCCTGGGGGAAACGTGGCTCAGTGTGGTGGTCCTCCTGCGCTGCAGCAAGCAGCAGGGCCCAGTGGCACGCTCCATTTCAGCCGTCAAGGGTCCCCACCTCAGAAGGCAGTGTTTCTCTTTGACCCCTCTCCCCGGGCCCCAGATGCTCCTGCCCTCGCTATCATGGCGCCGCAGTCGTTAGGGGCGATTGTAAAAGACAACAGTTTGGGCCAACCACCCTAAGGTGCAGCAGTGCCCGGCCCTGTCCAAGTTGTTGGTACTGAGTCCCTCCCTTTCCAAATGGTGGATCTGCACCATAGAGAACTAAGGGTTGTCCGGCCGAGAGGGGAGAGTTCCCAAGCCTTTAATTTCTTTTCCAAAAAGGCAGTACCAGAAATTCAAAAAAATTGTAGAACAAAAAGTGGGTCAGTCCTTGGCTTATCGGTTTGTTCCAAGGTAAGGCAGCGCGGACTTTCTGGAGCTGTAACTACGGTCAGGGCCAGAAAAGTCCTTTAGGCCCATGGGTAAATGTGTTCCTCCCCAGGCACACCAAAAACTTGGACGGGAGCGCGCTTTCCCCTCCACTTTTGTCAAACTGTGCCCCTGCGCCATGTCCGCCTCCCCCCCTCCACCACCACAATCTCCCCTCCACAAGTACGCTCCTCTTCCCATGTGTGGGGCACGCGGTGTCACGAGTTCTACACCTAGCTTCCTCGGCGAAACAAAGGGTCAACAGGGGAGGAACTGTCCGCGTCATGCAGAAGAAATCGATGTGTGGCTTTCTCCGCGCCAATGCAAACGGAACCATGGTGACGGACAAAGGGGGGCATGGTGTCCCCGCTGCACTGAGGAGGGTTGGGCCATGGGCCCCGGTGGCGCACGGGGTTCAATCTGGTGTAAAAAGGTTCCTGAAATCTTCCCCGTCTTAGAAAAATTCTGAAAATGGCCCAGGAAAATGTGCATGCCTTTATCCCTTCGTACAAAGCCGGAAACCCTCCTCGAGTTGCGCGGCGAAGGGGCCCCCCCCAACACGCTCTGATATGCGATGTTTCCACCGCTGGAAAACGCCTGCACATGTTGGACCCGCTGTATGAACAGAGAAAAGGGCCATTTAAAGTTTTTTGATGATCCGGCAGAAGAAAATACTCCCCTGTGTAACTTTGATGTCCCGCCAGTGGCAGCTCATGCGGAACCTGCCCTTTGTTGAGGCCATTCGAGGAGGCCCGTTTTTTGTCAGTCGAGGATAGGGATGAATAACGTCATTCCACTGTTCATGTCTGGAAAGATGCTGAAAAAAACTGTTGGGCAGGGGGGGGAGAGTGGCGACTAATCTGTGGCCAAAATGAGTCCGGTGGGGACTGAATAGGAGGAGGAGGAGGGGAAGGGGCATTGGAGCAGAAGATTGTCTGGTGAAATGAGTGGATTTTCTACCAGGTGACAAAAGAGGAGGAGAGGAGCGTGGAGGGGTGGTGGGATGAGGAAGACGAGGCAGATGACCCCAAGCACCCTGCAGTATACGTGGGAAAAGGGGCAGGGAGCCCCTCGGGGTCCTTTTGCAGTGCCGAGCATGCTTATTTGCTGGCTAGTGACGCCGAATAGTCGCATCCGGCAGAGGGATGACTTCTGGTCTAAACCCCATTGGCCCCGCTCCGGTCCAAAAAAGGGAGCCTTTTTCCCCGCTATTGAGAGGGAAAAACAAACTCAAAAACTATGGGAAATCCCCCGTAATCAGTTTTGGCCCCTGCCCATGTGCGGATCGTCCCCCTCTGAAGGGTTGGGGCGGGGGGGGGCCTCAGCGTCAGTACTTCTGCCGCGGCTGTGGGGGAAAAGGTGGGGGGGGGAGCAGTACCAGTCCTCAGAGAACCTAAGTCTGGAGTCAATTGAGCAGCTTCCTTCACCCCCCTAGTGAGGAGGGCAGTCAACCCACAGCAGCAGCAGGCATGGGCATTCCCCGAACCACGGTTGTGGCCCACTTGGACAGCACTCTGCCCCCAGTTAGAAGGGGTCCCGCTGGATAATGGGCAGCCAAATGGATGTTGGCCGAACTTGCCGAGTTTTGCAGTGGAGAAAACTGTCCTGCCGGGGCCCCGTAGTGTGGCATCAGAGGGGTTTTTCAGTGCGGGGGGGCCACGTTCCCCCAAAGGGAACCCGTTGGGCCACGGGAAAAAGTGAACGATGATTTTTCAAGATAATCAGGCGTGGTGGCCGGTTTCCACACACCAAAACTTAGGCGTCAGTTGGGTTCAAACCTGCTCAGCACTATTTGATGCCCCACCGCCTGATGCACAATCCGCGTTGTTTTCCCTCTGCCTCCACCGTTTTTCCGGGTGGTATTGCCCCCCCCTAAAAACTCTGTCATTGTGCCACTCTATGGTCATGCTGCTGTGCTGTTGCTGTTGCCGTGACTCCCACTGTGTCATTGTGCCAATTGCGGCCTGGTACGTTTTGCCCCCTCCCGAATGTATTGGCCCCCTCTTGCCTCATGTGTTTTCTCCTTTTTACCTCCACCCCCTGTCATTGTGCCCCTGCCTGACCTATGGCTGCCGCCGTGACCCTCCGCTTCGTCATTGTGCCGCTTGTGGCTAATACTATTTTGCCACCCGCAGAAAGTCATTGTGCCAAAACTCTGACCTCATGTGCTGCTGTGACTCCCGTGTGCCCCCCCCACTGTGTCATTTTGCCCCGTCTGACCTCTGTGTGCCGTGGCTGCTGCGTGCCCCCCACATGTGGCCTACTCTGTTTTTTTCCCCCTCCAGAATTTGTCTTGTGCCATGTTGCCTCATGCTGCTGTGTGGCTGTTGCCCCTGCCTCCACACTGTGTCATTGTGCCACTGTTGGGCCTTTTGTGCTGCTGTTGTCCCGCCCTGCCTCCCCACGGGGTCATTGTACCACTCTTTGGCCTACTCCTTTTTTGCCAGCTCCAGAATTTGTCATTTGGCCATGCCTGACCCCTGTGCTGCCACCGTGACCTCCACATGTGTATTGTGCACTCTGCGGCTGGTATGTTTTGCCATTCCAGAATGTATTTGTGCCCCCTGTTGACCTCTGCTGCTGTGGCGCCGCCCTTTTACCTCCACACTCGTCATAATGTTGCCACCCGGTCTCAGTTTTTTTTTTTCCAGTTTGCTGCCATGACTTTATAGGTACGTTCCCGCTTCAGTTTTTTTGGGCAGTTTTGCCCCCAAAAAAGTGCCCCGGGCTTTTTTTAGTGAAGGATTCTAAAAGGCGGCGGCCGTCATGTGGTGTAACTAAAACAAAAAATTGTATGAAAACCAAACCAAGCTCCCCTTGCTATTTAAGCATGGAAAGTTCTCAGCAACCCCCGCAGGTCTGGGGGGGGAGCTGGAAATAGCTGTTTTTTAAAGGTTGTGCCCAAGTAATTCGGACGAAAGAATTTTGTGGAAAAAATTTGGCGAAGTGACGAACCGAATTTTTGGAAAAAAATTGCCCCCCTTCTTGTCCCCCTTCTTTATATAAAACTGTTTCTGACCCCCTTCTTATATATAAATGTTGCTAGGGCCCCCTTCCCCCTCTTTTTTATAAAACTGTTGCTCATGGCCCCCTCCTCTATCACATATTAATTGTTGCTTATAGCTCCCTCTTTTCCTACATGCTGTTCATGGGGCTCCTCACACAGTCTGTTTCTCATACACCTCCTCGCCCCCTTTCTTTCACATATAGACTGTGGTTCATGACCCCTCCTCTCTTGCAATAAGGACTGCTGCTCATGACTCCCTCCTCTCTTACATATAGGCTGCTGTTCATGGGGCTCCTTCTCACACAGACTGTTACTCATGGTACCCTCCTCTGTTATACGTAAACTGTTGCTCATGACTCCGTCTTCTCTTACATATAGACTGATGCTCTTGGCCCCCTCCTCAAATATAGACTGCTGTTCATGGGGCTCCTTCTCACACAGACTGTTTCTCATGCACATCCTCGCCCCCTTTCTCTCACGTATAGACTGTGATTCATGACCCCCTCTTCTCTAACATAGACTGCTTTTTATGCCCCCCTCTTACTTACTAGTATACATATATGTTTCTATATACACATTTGGTGTGGTTTGTCCATCTGACAGGTGTCAAGTTTTCCAGTTTTCCCTATAGAGTTACTAGATTGTGCATTTGGAGTTTTTCTAGTTGTTTTTAAGTACATTGGACTTGCTTTTTTGAATTTTTTTATATGTATTTATAATAGAGATTATATATTCTTCTTTTTCTTTTTAGAAGTACACTCCATCTTTGCATTAGGTACCAACAAAATCAGCGTTCTTGAGACAGATTATTCATCCTTCTGAATTCTTTAATTCTCTTTGTATGCATGAGCCTGCAGCCACTGAAAATTAGTCCTGAACCCATCTCCATTAATGTAAATGTTTTAGATTTAAAGGGGTCGTCTCGCTACAAGGATCGCTGCTTTTTATGTGAAAGATCTTGCAAAAACAAGTCACTTTGCAATATGTGTCCATTAACAGTGTCCTACCTATTCCTAGATATCCCCTCTTGTATGGGCTGCATCAGCTCCTCAGGTCGCTATAGCCACCTTTATTCTTAGGTTTATCTATAAGTGTTTGTGCAAAATCATAGATATTAAGAGTTATAGAACATGCATACCCACACTTGCTACTTTTCCTATATGTTTTTTAGTTTCCATCTTTTTGCTACTTTGTTTTTAATATTGTTGCAATTTTGTATGCCTGTGTTAGCTAACTTGCCGGCCATTTCTTCATCATTGCGCATGCGCTGCCCTTTTGCCCACAGTTGCTCCGGCGATCGGATATGCGCATGCTCTTGCATGCCGTGGATTCCGGGGCTGCTGTTTCTGAGCGAGACGCCAACGACCGGTATATTACTCATATCATTCTGTTATATTATTGGTGGTATTTAACTTCAATTTCCGGTATAGAATCCCTTATATAGCAGGCTTTTACTCTCACATA
This sequence comes from Phyllomedusa bahiana, assembly GCA_025379985.1. Classification (NCBI taxonomy): domain Eukaryota; kingdom Metazoa; phylum Chordata; class Amphibia; order Anura; family Hylidae; genus Phyllomedusa; species Phyllomedusa bahiana. Next base: position 2,086 of record JAODAL010002440.1, on the reverse strand, counting down.
ACATCGCTATGATTAAGGGCGTTATACTCAAGCCCGAAACGCGTTAGCGGTACTTTCTACCATACATCTGGCTGCTGTTTTAGGCTAAGGTACTCTGTTTTAATTTTTCTTTGATTTTGTTCGTTTTACATAACTTGCTTTTATTAGTTGCTTCAATAAAAGACGTGATTTTATTTCCATATTCACTATTGTCTACCTATTTAGTGTGCTGGAATACCGCTTTTTTCTCTGCAACAGCTCTTACTGCCAGCTTGGGCAGATTTTCCATGCACACAGCTGAGATGGAGCTGACTACATGTTGTTTTGTGCCGCTTTAGCCACAGACCTGATTGTTCTTTCCTGATAGGCTGCCAATGCTGGTTGATATAGCTACAGACCTGGTGTCTTTAGCAGCACCTCACTACTACTGAGGTGCTTCTAAAGACACCAGTAGCAGTAGTCAGAACAAGCCTGTAAACACGCCCCTGAATTCAAAAATGAAACTGAGAAAACAGGAGTAAGGTTAGATGAAATGTTGTAGTGAGACAACCCCTTTAATAACTGTACAGAATTAATAGAGATAACTTGGGGACTTGAGGACATGCTCGAAGTTTAGTGATCCTAAAAGCAGTAACAGGCTTCAATTGAGAGAATCTGAAAGGAGAAGGTCCCAATTGGAAGTGAGTTTGTTACACATTGAGTTCCAGTAGCAACGTTTATTGCTAAGGATATAGGAAAAGGGATTATTAGCAATGTTTCTATTTTTGCAGATGACATCAAGCTATATAGTGCAGTGCAATGTGTGGAAGATGTTTATATATTGCAAGCAGACCTGGACACACTGAGGGCCACATGAAAACTGACAGCAACCAATCACAGCCCTAATCTAATTTCATATAGTGCTCTGGAAAAATGGAAGGGGCGCTCTAATTGGTTGCTGTGATCAACAAAGAGAGTTTTAGACCTAGACAGTTTTCATATATTTGGCCCTGAGTGTTAGGGCATCTACTTGGCAAATGGGGTTCAATGTGGATATATGTAAAGTTCTGCATCTGGGTACTAATAATCTGTGGGCATCATATGTCCTGGGGGGTAATAATCTGATCCAAACCATCAACATTGCTCTGTTTAGAGCCCTGGATACTGATTATTGCCACCTTTATATCTCCTGTGGAACCCTGGTATCTTGAAGAGGGGGAAATGCGTCGGGACCTTGCAGTTGGATGCTGTCCATCTTTGATTTTAGTAACATTTATGATTTTTCATTCACTTGTTTATTTGTGTACCTTTTTGTCTTGAGGGTCTTAGCAGTGTTGCAATAGGGATAGCCTATTTTGATAACCGGGCCGCCCTTTTCGAGGCTACTACTCCGCTCCTCATAGTAGATAAGTGTAGGGCGAGCATTAGGGTAAGTATATCTACTGGTTTTGGCACTCGAACAAGTCCTTTACCCATTTCAAAGAAAAATTAAGTAAGAATATATCTGTGAGTTACTAAAATTTGCAGGTTATTTCCTTATTTACTGTCTTGGATATAATATTTAATCTATCATAGAACTGACATATTATCATCTTATCTAGTGATATACCTGCCAAGTAACCTAGAGATAGGTTAACATCTTTTTCCTTGGTGGAATATTTACATATGTTACATATTTATTCTCTGGCATGAAATAGTGTTTTTTGTGAATCTATTAAAATATAACTTTTAATAGGAGGTGTGAGCCGCAGGCGCTCTGGGATCGTAGCAAAAGTCCAGTTTGACAGAGACTCAGACAGGTGTGTAGTCCAAACACGGTTGCTCCGTATTTTATTGGCACACTTCAAGCAAGACAGTGGCAACAATTGAAAACATAAAAACAAAAACAAATTAAACAAACTCCTGCTTGTCTGAGCGCTGGCTAATACAAAGGTAATAGTTCTTTTGCCTTGGGTAACAGCCACACCTAGTCAGCTGACTAGCTGACTTATATGAGGCAGCCAAACTGTGGACTGGATCCTGGGGGAGGGGAGCAGTCACCCACCCAACACTTTGACTGCCCGTAAGACCCTCCCGATAAACTTTTTTCTAACACTATCTAGCCCCGAAACATGTGCCCAAATACATA